>PISX010003009.1:21224-146968 GCA_004024625.1 Mellivora capensis | reverse complement strand
CAACTTTCCTGGCTCCCCTTCTCCTGAGCCCTGAAACTTCTCCGGAGAGTGCCTTTAATAAATCTTGCCTTGTGCCTACCTCGCCTGGTGTTGTGTTTACCTCGCCTGTGAAACTTTACAATGCTACTTCCCCAAGGTCACAAAACCAGTAAGTGGCAGAGCTGGGATTTACCCCCAGGTCATCTGACTGCAGAGCTTCTGCTAAGGTCTTGTACCTCCCCTAGAAGATACCTATATTTTAACAAAGATAACGTTGTCATCTAACTCAACAGTGGACATTTCAGGTGGTACATCCAGCTGGCGAGTGAGATGGCTGAGGATGACAGGTTCCCCACTACACCTCAACCACGATTATCTTACCTCGGTCTAAGAGCCGACCATCTGAAAAAGGGATTGGGAAATTAACCTCACTCATCATCTGTCCCTTCCCAGACAGCCTTCCTCCATCGTAAATGCAGAGCTGTAGTCAGCTTGGTGTGGTAAGAGACTTCAGGGTCTCAGAGCTAAGGGGACTGAGATGAGGAGGTCCACAGGTCCCCGACCCCATGGATACTACCTTTTTTTTTTATTTTTTTTTTAGTTTAAATTTTTTTTTTTATTTTTTAATAAAACACCAGAGATCCCACACCGATTCCATGCCAGGCACTGGTCTCAGGACCTGACAGGCTGTATTGCTACTCCTCACAAAAACTAGGAGCTAGCAACTGAAGGCCCATTTTACACATGAGGAAGTGAAACCAGACCAGTCACGCAGACTCTCAAGATAGCCGATCAGTCATGGGTAGATCAGGGTTCTGGCCCAGGGCCGCCTGGCTCCAAAGCCAGGACTCCCAGGCCACCGCACTGGGACCCCAGAAAGCTTCCTTGATGCTACAGGCCTGCTCCTGGCTCCAAAAGGTCTCATCAGCCTGGCTGCTCCGGGGCGGCAGCTGAAACTGCCAGGCTGGGAAAGAGGCTGTTGAGCTTGGCAGGAGATGGATGTGCCACACAAAACAAAAGCCTCTCTGGAGACAGTAAGGTGGTCCAGAACACCAGCTCACATAGTTCAGGGGATAATGGGACTCGGGTTGTACATGAACTTTATCACACCCAGGAGAAGTGGACCGAGAAAGGCTCACATGCCAGGATTCCTACCTTGGATGTCAACCACAGTTTGGAAGAACATTCTTTTTCTGCCTCCTAAAAAGGTCAACTAATAGACCTGTGCCACAAAAAAATCCCTTCAAATGTGGCAAATTTTGAAAATTTTGAAGCAGTAATATCTGGAGCCAGAAGCAATGGAATTTTTTTTTTTTAAGCCAGAGAACAGATTTGGACACCAAATCTGAGGCCGTTTGGGGCCTGTTGAACCAAAATTGGCCTCAGCATCATATTGTGGTAGAATTATCAATGGAAATAACATTTCGGGAGGGTATTCTAGCAATATGGGTCAAAGAGCTTAAAAATATGCTTGGCCTTTCATCCAGCCATTCTGCTTCTTGGGTTGGATCTTGAGGAAACAATCAGAGGTTTGCACAAATGAGTTTACAACAGCATTATTAAAAAAAAATAATAATAGAAGCAATCTACATGTCCAATAATAGGAGGGGTTCTATTGATTCACTGGGGTTAAGTAAGCAGGTGCTGGTTCAAAGCTCATGACTTTCCTCCTCAATCCTGCTTCTCTTCTCTCCGGATACCCTCATCCCCGCAGGTGTACCAGGTAGAAATCTCGGAGTGCTCCTGGATGCCTCCCTCCTATCCCATCAGTCTCCAAGTCCTGCCCCATCACAATTCCTAAAAAGATCTAAAACCCATCTATTCTCTTCTATTCACCTGGCATAACCCCAGTCCAAACCACCAACCCCTTTCTCCTGGATACTCTGAGGCTCCTTATATCCACCACAGTCCCCATTTCTAATCTGTCCTCCTCACTTTGTCCAGAGGTCTCCTTCTACAAGGAAATCTGGTTAGGTTTCCTCCCCACTTTCCTTCAACTTCTTCCCACTGCACTTGTCATAAAACAATTTTACCTCATGCCCAGCTGCAAGACCCAATAGCGGGGGTCTGCAAACTTTCCTGTAAGGGTAGGTAGAGGGAGATCGTGAGGCTTCTGTAAAGGGAGATAGTACGTGTTTAAGGTTTGTGGACTGTACATGTGTCTCTGCAGCAAATACTCATTTGTGACACTGTAGCGTGAAAACAACCTTAGACAACACACAACAGGCATGTCTGTGTTCCAATAAAACTCTATAAAGGGAGGGGGCAGGCCAGGTTTGGCCCATGGGTTGTAGTTTGCTGACATCTGCCTTCTAGGTTCTTGACCCTGTTTCCCTCTGCAGCTTCCACAAAGCCCTCCTCGACTCACTGTCCCCTCATCAGGACCTCTGGCAAACTGTTCCCTCAACTGGGACTTTTCTTGTTCCCTCAGTTCCCTGCCTGGCCCTATCCCTATCCCCTTGGTCCAACACATACCCCCCCCCTTTTCTGGCCAGCGATTTCTCACCATTCTGGCCTCAGTTTCAAAGTCCGTTCCTCAAGCGCACTCCCTGATGCACTCGGGCTAGGTTGGGACCCCTCTTCTCTCAACAGGCTCAGTATTTGTATTTGTCCTCTGTTGAGTTCTCCGAGTTTGAGATTAAATACTTCTGAGTGCCTCTGTGCGTTTATATGTCACTTCTGCTCGACCCAAAGTTTCAGGAGGTAAAGGATTATGCATTTGATCACAACTTTTTTCCTAGTGCCTGGCAAGGTGCCAACACACACTGACAGTGATAAATATTTGTGGAAACGTGAACTGAATCAATGATCACACAACTAAAAATCTGCACAGAAATATACTGAAATACTAGGAGCTAAGTGCCTAGGTGATTTTTGTTTTTTTCTTATACATTCCTCCATTTCTCAAATTTTTCACAGAGAGCATACATTTATACTCAGAAAAATAATCCGTGTCAAAAGAAAGCAGGGGAGTGGGGAGAAAGTGAAAAAGAGGGTTTTGTGCCTGTCTCACCTTGTTCAGAGTAATGCTGTTGGCTGGAAAAGCCAAGGGGCCCGCCCCTGGGCCCTGGTCAGCTTTGCACAAATACTTCCCTTTTCCAAACCAACTTTATGACTGGCCTGACCCATACGGTTCTTATTAGGACTGCAAGATCCTCTCAGCAGCAGCCATCGGGGAATTTTGAAAAAATAAACATTTATTACTTAGAAGAGCCAGAAATTGCACAGCACACCTGGGGCCACCAGCAAGGTTGCAAGGAGGGAGGGAGAAAGGTAGAGAGAGAGAGAGAGAAAGAAAGAAAGAGTTCTTGGCCCAGGGGCCAGAGATTCTGCTTTTATTGGGTTGAGGTTGGGGCCTCCTGTTGCAGGCTCATGGTTTGTTGGTGAATTTAAAATATAAGAGTGGGCTGGGCCTCTGGGTGGCTCAGGCCATTAAGTACCTGACTCCTGGCTTCAGCTCAGGTCAGGATCTCGAGTCCTGGGATCCAGCCCTGCCTCAGTGGAGAGTCTGCTTAAGGATCTCTCACTCTCAAATAAATAAATAAATCTTTAAAATAAATAAAAGAGGAACGCCTGGGTGGTTCAGTTGGTTAAGCAGCTGCCTTCGGCTCAGGTCATGATCCCAGCGTCCTGGGATCGAGTCCCAAATCGGGCTCCTTGCTTGGCAAGGAACCTGCTTCTCCCTCTGCCTCTGCCTGCCACTCTGTCTGCCTGTGCTCGCTCGCTCTCACTCTCTCTCTCACAAATAAATAAATAAAATCTTAAAATAAATAAATAAATAAATAAATAAATAAATAAAAGAGTGGGAATTTAAAGTGTGAGAAGAAAAAAGACCAGGAGCCCAAATGATCAGTTATGGAAATCAACTAAGATTTCTAAAACAAAGGAATCTCAGTTGGAGAGGTAGGCGGGCTCTTTCTCTAGTCCTACTCCTGACAACGTGTTTATTGGAGAAAGCCTTCTTTGAAGTGGATGCCCCTTTGAAATGGATGTCTCAGCAGTCAAAGCTTAAGTCAGGCACTTGCATCACAAGAAAGGAAAAAAATAATTTAACTATTAGGGCTAGAGAGAGAGAGAGACAGAGGAGAGAAAAAGAGAGACCCAGCTCCTATCTTCCAATAACCGCCCATTTTTGGTATATCCCACACTTTGGGCCATTATTTTTCCTCTGCTTGTTCAGAGCTGTCTAATAAATTCCTCTACTTCCCTTCTTGTTGCCTTTGCCTGGCCGTTCCTCATGTTCTACAGGTGTCCCATCAGGTCCAGAAGCACCTATGTATTCGGGCAGTGATTTGTGTTAAACCACTCCTGGAAGCAGATAAATAGCAGTGACACACACCTGTCTGGTCTAATTAACCTTCAAGACCCTTCCAACTCCAAGTTTAGGAAAGGGTTAAAAATCATGTGAGATCATAGGCACTAGTGGCTTTGCAGTGCAGAAACTGTCCACGCAGATGGGAAGTGTGACATCGAACTTATTTATTTCACTCACCAGTGGCTCAGCTTCAAACATCTGGTCATTTCCATGCCAGGCTGGTCTCCAAGTAGTACTTGGGGGCAACAGGCCACATGGCCACCATGTTCCTATTCATTCATCCAGTAATTCTCTCCACACTGAAGAGAAAACCAATAAAAGTGAGACTAATTATTATCTCCAAATAGAGATAGCATTCTGGTCATCATCTGGAAGAATCTGTGGGTGGAATAAAGAGGGGGTTCATAATTGACAAAAATGTATGGATTATGTAAAGTGTTGTGGGGCTACAAAGAAGTAAAAGGTCCATCTCTGTCCTTGATGGAGAAAGTTTCCAGACTATTTGGATATTCAAAAGGATCACATAGAAATACCAACAACAATACAGGTAAGAAAAACAGCAGCCATAATTGTCCAACAAGTGATAGTGACAGTAAGTGCCATGCAAGTCACCTCCCCCAGTTCTTACAAAGTCAACGTCACTGCTTCACATCCTTAAGTTTCACGGCATAGCAGAGTGCTACTGGCCCCAAGTAACCCAAAAAATCCCAACTCAAAGGACTTAGGTAAAAGGAAATGTCACCTCATATTTGACAAAGTCCAGAGGTGGGGCAGGGGTTGCTTGAACACCAGCTCACGAAGTCATCTAGAATCCTGCTATTTTCCATCTCTTCACTCTGCCATCAGTGATTACTGCAACCTCAGACTTGGAGCTAAAATGGCTGCAGCAATTACAGGCATGACATTGACACATAACAATCTCTTCTTGTGGTTTTCTATTAGGAATGAGAAAACTTTCCTTGGAAATGTTCCAAAAAATTCCCTTGGCTAGAGTTGAGTCATGTGTTCCATGAGACAATCCCTGGCAAAGGGACAGAGATGACCCACAGATCAATCAGACCCGCCACTGGAGCTGAGGATAGGGCTGGCTCCTTCTGAACTGGCTACATGGGGAATGGCTTTTGTTAGGAAGCAAGAGAGACAAATGTTAAGTGGGCTACCAATAATGTCTACTATTCGTGGTTAATTCTAAAGGTAAGAAACATTTTACACCTACAGAACCTAACCTTGCAATTACCTTCCTAGCTTCATCTCACTACTCTACACCTTTATCTCTCTCTCTCTCTCTCATACACACACACACACACATACACACACACACCCCTAAGCCAGTCAGATTCCAATTCTCTCAGTTCTTCAAAAGCAGTGTTTCTCATATGACTCTGGGATTCTTTCTGCTTCTCAGCCCTGGGCTAATTACACATCTCTATTTGCCTAAAGCAGTCCTGATTTATACCTACTGTCCTGGCATAACTAATAGTGCCTACTTCATTCTTGAAAATGTTCCAATTTAGATAAGAGTGTGAACAATATCAAAAAGAAATGGATTTGGGGATTAGGTGTGCAAAGTCAAGGAGACAGAGGAGTCCTGAAGGCATCTCATGGAATCTGATTTGAGAAGCTGCATAGGTGGCCGCGTTGGCCATCAAAACAGGGAATCAAGAAAGGTATGGTTTAAGGGGATACATTAATGAGTGAAGTTTATAGTGTTACATAGAGCCCAAATCAGGTACGGAACAAAGAGAGTTTATTGACATTCACTGGTACCTTTCCTGGAGCATTCAGAGAGAACAACACAGAGTCATAATTTGAAGGTAGAAGAAGACGTTTATTGATGACCTAGTTTTTAATGGGAAAACAGAGTCTTCACAAAGTTAGTTAAGACTCAATGGCAGAGCCTGGACAAAAACTCCTAAAACTTGACTCATCATTCATGGTCTTGTCTGCTGTATTATGCTGTCTCTTTCTGGGTGCTGCAATGGCAGAGATGACTGAAAATGGGAATGAGGCAGGATCAACACAAATCAGTCTCCATTGGTCTAAACAAATGACTCTCTTCCACTTCTCTACTACTGCCAACTTGGTGGTAGCCACCGTCATACGGAGCCTGGACCGTGGCAGCATCCTCCTCACTGATCTCCCCACTGCTTCCAGTTCATTTTCCTCACATCAGCAAATATATCACATCACTTCTCTACCTAAAACCCTTCAAAAAATTACCAAAGTCGTTCAAAGGGCAAAAGGAACTGGTACAGTAACAACTGGATAAACATCTAGAAAAAAAGAAACTAACCCCTATACGGTCAATAATATAATTCAAGATGAGTCACAAATATAAGCATAAAACTAAAATTACACTGCTTCTGGAAGAAAACTTAGGAAAAAAATTCACAACCCGGGGGGCAGGCAAAGATTATTTAGGTGCAAAATGAAAAGCACTAATCACAAAAGAAAAAAGACCAAACAGATTTCATCAAAATTAAAACATGATTTTCATCAAGACACAATTAAGAAAATGAAAAACTCATCATAGTCTGAGAAAATGGTTTGATATACACGTGTGTATGTTTATGTGTGTGTATTTATGTTTGTGTTCTTATATATATGAAACCAGTAATGAAGACAAAAATCCCTATTAAAGAAACTTCACAAAAGAAGACATATGATTGGCCAAAAAGCAAATGAAAGGGTGCTCTAAGTAATTAGTTATTAAGAGAAAGCAAGTGAAAATTATAACGAGATACCACTTCAGACCCCATTAGGATAGCTAAAATTAAAAAGGACAGAAAACCCAAATGTTGACAAATTTGTGGAGCAACTGGAACTGTAATGCATTGTTGTTTGGAGGATAAAATCCACGACTACTTTGAAATACTGTAGGTATTTCCCTATAAAGATAAATATATACCTTTTCAAAGAAGAAGAAAATTGGAAGACTTACACTATACAATTTCAAGACTTCCTATAACACTATAGTAATCAAACTGTGATAATGACATAAGGATAGACATCTAGAACAATGGGACAGAATAGAGAATCCAGAAATAGACCTGTAATGTATGATAAATTGATTTTTTTTTACAAAGGTGTCAGCTAACTCAATGAGGGAGAGGGTAACCTTTTCAGAAAATGGTACAAGAACAAGTGGCTATGCAGATACAAAAAAATGAAACTTGAACTCTCATCTCACATTACTTATAAAAGTGAACTCAGATTTGATCAGAAATCTAAACATAAGACTAAAATTATAAAACTTCTAGAGGAAAACCTCTGATCTTGGGTTCAGGAAAGGACATCTTAGAAAAGACACAAAATACATAAATTTGGACTTCCTCAAAATAGAAAGAAAATTGCTTTTTTGAAATTTACTGTTACAAAACTGAAAATATATGCTGCAGGCTGGGAGAAAATGTTGGCCAAATATGGATTTGTTAAAGGATTTGTATAGAAAATATATAAAGAAATCTCAAAACTCATAAGGAAACAAATAACCTAATTTTTTAAAGATGAAAAAAGATTTGAGCAGACATTTTATCAGACAATATAAGACTGGCACATAAGCACATGAAAAGATGCTCAATATTATTAGTCATTATGGAAATGCAAATTAGAACCAAATGAGGAAAATGGCAAAGTAAGGATCTTTGAAAATTCTTCCCTCAATAAAAGCAATAAAAAAAAACTGGCAAAAATTGTTAGAATCAACTTTTTCAGAACTCTGGAAATTAAACAGTCTTATAGCAATCTGGAGTGCATTTATTCAAGAAAAACAGATAAATCTCAGGAAGAACACAAGTTCTGTGGCATTTTGCCTTAGTCCCTTTCCTTACTCTCCAGCTCCAGAGTAGTTTCGAAAACTAACAGCCCCTAAGTCATGGTAAAAACCTAGCAGGCTATGGACTCTGAAAAACAACCTGAGGGTTTTGAAGGGGCAGGGGTGGGGGAGGTGCGGGGGGGGGGGGGGGGGGGGGGGGGGGGGGGGGGGGGGAGGTTGGGGGAGCCAGGATTGTGGGTATTATGGAGGGCACGCATTGCATGGAGCACTGGGTGTGGTGCAAAACTATGAATTCTGTTATGCTGAAAAGAAATGAAAAAAAAAAAAAAAAAAAACAACACCAAAAAACCCCCCCCGGCAGGCACCAGAGGAGGTAGAATGGGATTGGAGCTACTTCAAAGCCCCATTCCCAAAGAACTGCCATTAGATGACATGTTTGGTGATTCCCTAGAAGATCGCATTGGCTGTGTTTATTTGACTTGAGTCAGAACTCATCCACTGCCTCTCTGGGGGCACTCGCCGAAAACAGTTAAAGGCAATTGCTTAATTTCATGGTTGTCTGAGGTGCTGGATAACAACTGGGGCAATGAACTAACCAAAAAGCTTAAAAGGGAAAGTTAGGGATGAGATGCCCATAAGGACTTTAAAAGCTTTAACATATCCCTGAGAATCTAAAAGGCCATGTGCATACATGGGGCTGTGTATACACATAGGAAAGATCTGAGAAAGTCCCAAGCTCTGACTGACTTTGATGCTCTGTACAAGCAGCAAGTGAAGGGTAAGGTAGAAATGTCAGCTGCCTGCCTGAGTGTTCAAGGCATGCATGTTCCCACATTAATGCAGAGCCCTTGGCAAAGACTGGGACTCATATGGGTTCTAGATGTTTTAAGACAACTCTTGACTAATCATCAGATGACCATTAAATTAACTAAGCAGTGACTTCAGTACTCACAATGAATGAAGAATATAAATTTTGCAGATATAGTCAGAAAAGTCACTAAGCAAACTAACAACAGTAACTACAATAAACAGCAACAAGAACAAACCCTAGGAAGGAGAGAGAATCTGATTCCCAGAGTTGCTGCATTATATCATTTAAAATGTCCAATTATTAACAAAAAGAAAATTATGAGAAACGTAAAGAAACAAGTATGACAGAAAGCAAAAAGCAAGCAGTAGAAATTCTGAGAAAGCACAGACATTGGACCTAGTAAACAAAGAATCTAAATTCATTATTTTTAAAATGTTCAAAGAAATAAATATAGTATATCTAAAGAACTAAAGGAAATTACAAGAACAATGTCTCACCAAACACAGGATATCAATAAAGACATAGAAATTATATAAAAGGACCAAATAGAAACTACAGAGTCAGAAAGTACAATAACTGAAGGGAAAAGTCACTAGAGTCACTTGACAGCATATTTGAGGTGGCTGAAGAAAGATTTAGCAAATATGAAGATAGGTCCATTGAGATTATCCAATCCGAAGAATATGAAGAAAAAAGAATGAAGAAAAATTAACAGAGCCTCAGAGACCCATGGAACACCTCAGGAACCTATGGAAAACACCATCAAGTAGGCAAAATTGGAGTCCCATGAGGAGGGTGGTCATGGAAAGGGAACGAAAGAATGCTAGAAGAAATAAAACATCCCAAATTTGAGGAAAAGCATCAACCTACACATCCAAAATGCTCAACAAACTCCAGGTAGGAAAAATTCAGGGAGATCCATGCCTAGACATAACCAAAACCAAACCATCAAAATCAAAACCAAATGACAGTCTACTGCATGCTAACGGGAATGGCTAAAATTAAAAAGGGCATGAGGTCATTAGCTTTCTTATGCATTTCTGGTAGAAATGCAAAATGGCACAGCTACTTTGGAATACATTTTTTGCTTTCATATAAATTAAATACACACTTACCACATAACTTAGCAACTTCGCTCTTAGGTACCCAAGAGAAATAGAACATAGAACTTCAAAGACTTATATTTGAATGTTTATAGCAGCTTTTTTTTATGACAGTCCCAAATTGTAAAAACAAAAACAAAAACAAAACAAAACAAAAACCAATGAATGAATAAACACATTGTGGCATATCCACTGCTCGGACTTGGACTACTACTCAGCAATATATCGGAATGAATTACCCATGCACACATCAGCAAGGAGCAATCTCAAGAGCATTACGCTAAGTGGAAGAGACGAGACATAAAATATTACATAATATGGTTTTGTTAACATACGAAAATCTAGAAAAGGTAAACTATGGTGATAGAAATCCTATCAGTGGTTGGCAAAGACAAAAGATGAGGAACTCATGGACTCCAAAGGGACAACATCAGGGAACCTGGGGGAGGGGGTGACATAAATGTTCTTTGTTATGCTGATGGTGATGTCTACATGCTGTACATATTTGCTAAAACTCATTAAAAAGTTTATTTAAATAGGTGAGTTTTATCATATGTAAATGATTCCTCCATAAAACGGATTAATTCAAAACATAAAAGAAAGTAATAATATATCTGCCTAGAATCCAGCAATGTCACTCCAGTTATTTCCCCAAAAGAAGTGAAATATATGTCCTCAAGGAGACTCATACAGAAATGTTTATAGCAGCTTTCTTCATAAAAGCCAAAAACTGAAGGAAGACGTCCTTCAACAAGAGAGTGTATAAGCCAATTGTGGTATATTCATAGGATTAAATGGTATTTAACAATACAAAGAAATCAGTAACTTGGATGAATCTAAAAACATTATGGTGAGCAAAAGCTAGATCAAAATAATACATATTATATGATTCCATTTGTATGAAATTAAGGATAAGCAAAACAGAGATGCTTGGGTGGTTCAGTCAGTTAAAGGTTTCTTGATTTCAGCCCAGGTCATGATCTCAAGGTCATGATCGTGGTTGTGAGACCTCGCTGGACATGGAGCCTGCTTTAGATTCTCTCTCTTTATCTTCCTCTGCCCCCACCTCCACCCTGCTTGTGCACACACACTGTCTCTAGAAGAAGAGGAAGAAGAAGGAGGAGATGAAAAAAGAGGAGGAGAAGGAGAAGAAAAACGAATCTATGGTGATAGAAATCAGAAGAGTGGTATTACCTACCGGGGGTGGTAATCGAGTTGAAGGGGACATATGGGAACTTTCTTGGGGAAATTGAAATATTCTATATCATGACTAGGGAATTTGTTATAGGTTGTATGCAGTTTTATTCTTGGTAGAACGGTACACCTAAGTTCTGCGTGTTTCAGCATATGAAAATTTTACAAACTTCTCATTGCATTTAAAATAAAATCCAAAGTCCTTACAGAGGCTATAAAATACCGGACCCCTCTCCAATTTACTATATTCCACACTGTCCTTCCCTCCCCTTCCTCCAGGCATATGAGCTTCTTTTAGGACCTCAGGCTCGCCCTAGTAATCCAGGCTTTTGCACATGCTATCCCTTTTGCCTGAATAGTCTCCTCTGTCCCTTCACTTGGCTGGGTCATTCTCATACCTCAGGTCTCAGAGAAACGCCACCTCCTCCAAGAGGCCTTCCTTGGCTACACCTAAAAGTGGCCCTCCTTGGTCATTTGCCTCTGTCCCTCGTTGGTTGCACTCATATACTTATTAACCACTCCTCATCTTTTGTGGTCTAGCTCCTTCTTTTCGCCACACACAGATCGTACGTTCTCAGTTCTGTCGGCAGTAGTTCAGAATTTTGTTGTTCATTATTGAGGCGAGTGGGGATGTAGAGTAAAAGATCATCTTTATTTTATTTTTTAAAATAGATTTTATTTATTTGTGAGAGAGCGTGCACAAGAGCAAGCAGAAGTTGGGCGGGGGTGAGGGCAGAGAGAGAGGGAGAAGCAGACTCCTGCTGAGCAGGGAGCTCCGAGGCCCTGGAATCAGCGTCTGAGCTGAAAGCAGCCGCTTAACACACTGAACCACCACCCGGGCACCCCTGGAGTTTGTTTTTATTTAAAAGCAAGTTCGTTTTATTTAAAAGCAACACACCACTTTTTCCTCCAAACCTGTCTCAAGCACTTTTCCATCCCTGCCAGTACTGACTTTCCCAATTAAATGAAAAGTTCCTAAGGGTAGGCATCGGATTTCTTTACGTCCAAGTGGGCCTCCCTCGCCACCCGCTCGGTCTGACACAGCCTGCGGCAAACGCCCTACCTGCCGCCCGTTCAGCTCACCTGAGGACAGGCCCCAAGAGCAGAATCTTCGTTGGGGCAAGATAAGGCCATTTCTAGAAGACCCCTGTGGAAATACAAATCTGTTCTTTGGAGCGGAGAAAACGTTGTCACGTAGGTATCATTATTAACAGCACTCCTTTACTCTTATAAAGGTCCTGGTTTGGACAGGAAATCCTACTGCCATCCTACCCAGCAGGAAACCTCAGGGACACGGTGACAAGGAGGAGAGGGAAGTTGTGGGGGCTGAGAGACAGGGTAAGACAGGGGCATAAAGCCGCCAGGAGGCACCAGAAATGCAGGAAGTTGTGGGAATGGTGACCGGCCGGTGGGCAACCACAGGGAGCCCATTAAGGGAACAGGAAACATCGAGGCAAACTTTTCTCCTTAACAACTGTGTCAGGTGCTAGTTCAGCTTGAAACACTCAAAACGCATTGACCTTTCCTTGAGGTGAAGGTGATTAGCACCCGTCTTGTCTACAGGAAAATTAATGCATAGTTGCAATTTACATTCAACTCGCAATCCTTGTTTATTCTAGAAAAAGAGAAGCTTCTCTTCCAACAGTTTAATCCTTTGGCCTAATCATTCTCCAGCAGTGGTTGGAGCGGCGTACAGATAAAGCCCTGAGGGAGGGTTGATGGGGGGGAGGGGCTCCGGGGGCCCGGCTAGCAGTTAGTTTGAGCCCGGAATGCTGGCGAGCCGGCACCAATGTCCTGATCCCTCTGGGTGATGAACGTGCCATTTCCAAGAACGCTTACATCTAAGGTTCCCAGGCCTGACGGTTCACTGTTTGCACATCTTATGCAGCGCTGGTCTACGGAGGAAAACTCCTTTTCAGATTTCTCTCTCCCCTGAGCCTGGAAAGGAATCTCCTTTTCCCTGTGACCTCCCACCACAGCTGTTGGCAGGAGATCATAACCCAGGGCCCGTCACCCAGTAAAACGTTTCCGGGGGTTTTCCACCGAAGGTCTGCCACGGGGAGAGAGGCTGGATTCGCCTTTCTGCTCCTTCTGCACCACAGGCTGAGAAAGCAAAGGCACCCCAGGGGTGAGCTGCTTCCCACCCATGCTCCCCACGCGCCGTGCCAAGGGGAGACGAAGTATCGCGGTCTTCATGAGCCACAGAAACCTGTACCCCGAAGATGGTCACTTCGTAGCTCTCTGCATCCCCTCACTTTTTCTGCCACAGCTGGGCTCCTTCTCAGAACTGTTTTCCAAGTGCCAGCTTGTGTTTATTCTACTGGGCTTTTGGAAAACTTCGGGAAGGAAAAAATCAACAAAGTGTAGTTATGCGCATGGAAATCCATATGCTTCGTAAAACTGCATATGCGCTGTGTTTATGATGTACACGAAGATATGCCAGAATAAACACCTGCCAACTTCCCAACCTACCTAGATTAGAAAATTCAAAAAGCCTATGTTCATATGCAAAAAATATAGCCTGACTTAAATTCTGCAGATTGTTAAAGCTGAAAGAGTTCATTTGAGGGTTGCAAACTCAGATTCCTAGGGCAAGCAGACAGGTTGTGTTAATGAGAAAAGCGGGCCAGGCGTGGCCAGCGGGGAACTGGGATGGGCTGAGGACCACCCAAAGGAGTTCCTTTAGGCAAGTGTGGCCGCTCAAAAACACAGAAATGAGAAAGCTAGAAATCCAGATTCTTTTGTGAATTCTCCTGACTTTTCCGGTGTTGTTGGGTCATTTGGATTTAAACTATTGTAGAGGTTGAACAACATTGCAAATAAGCTTTGACCCATGGACGTCCAGTCTGAGAACTCTTCTTGAAAAATTCCATAATTTAGTAATGGTTGAGGGGTTTGATGGAAAGTTTTCACAATGTCACACTGATGGTGACTGCCAAAGATGTCAGCAGGGCTCGGCTTTCATGACTCTTGTCATGGTATTGTTTCTCCTAATTCTGATATTGTGTGTCCTGCCTTCATAGGGGATGTTGCTTCATGGATAGGTTTTCGGATGATCAATTCAGTTGTGCATTTTTCCTGTGTGTGTTGTTTTTGTTTTTGTTTTCCTATTTGTCCCTCAAGATCCATTCTGCATCCTTCTTTATCTTGCTCTTTGTCTCCAGAGGCTGACCTCTATTGCTTTCCCCTTGTCCTTTGGCTCCTGGTGGAGTTTAGGCAATGAGAGGCCCCAATATGAGCTCAGAGAGAAGGTGGGAGGAAATTTATGGGTTTCCCTCCACTAAAGGCTCCGGTCAGGCAGTGTGCTCTGCGGAGCCTATTTCTCTGGGTTTTAGGAACCACACCCTCTTCTTCCCCCTTCAGACTGAGAGGCGGCTTCAAATTATTGTTGGATTCAGAGTGCTTCATTCTTCCTTGTTGGGCTCCCCAAACCCTGTCCATAAGTTTGTGAATAGTTCCTTTATTACCTTTTCTTCAATCACCAGCTAGAGGTAGAGTAGGCAACTAGCCTGGTTTGCCTAAAACTGTATTTTAGCCCTAAAAATCTTGTGTCCTGGGATATCCCTCAGTCCTGGGCAAAGTGAAGTAGTTGGTTGACCTACGTATGTGCTCTGTTTGTATACTTCTTTAAAACCTGCTGCTTTATCATTCTATTCCTTCTCTCTGATTTTCAATAATTTCAAATATTCTTATTTTATCTCTTTATAAGAATATTCAAATATTCTTATAGTCTCTTACAGATACTTCTATTATCTCTGATTCTTAGGGTGCTCTTTATCCTTCTGCTACATCTGCTGACTGTCTCTCATGGTGGTTAATTTCCCTGTGTGAGTTCTTTGTGGCTCTTTGAGTCCCAGCAGTCTCACAATTACTGCTATTTTATCCTAAGGGTTCGACTGACCTGAGTAGCTTGTGCTAACTGTGTAGTAGTACACATTTGGACACAACACCCCTATGTGGCACAGACTTGGGATTATGGTTTCTTGGACATAACTTTTTTTGTCTTCTTTTAAACCAGGGCTTAGACAGGTGGCAAGCTTTCTTCCTTCTTTCCTAGACTCAAGTGTGGAGATTTTATATGCATCATTTTATGGACAGTGTAACTTGTCAAGGCTCATAGCTTTATGCCAAAGCTCAGGTCTGGTTTCCCTGCCTGGAAAGGGCTTGAGACCACATCTCTTAGAACTCTAGCTAGTGTCAAGTCCCCACCTTTAGGTATCAGGGGCTATATCTGGGTCAGAATTTTTGCTGAAATGCCAGCCCTCCATTACAGTCCTGGCTTTGATTTCCCCTTTCATGCACCAGAGGATTTTTTTTTTCTGTCTTTCATGCCAGAATTTTATAAAATTCTACTTCTATTTTTTCATTCCATTCAACCTTTCTATGAATCTCTTGTGCCATACTGTCAGAACCAGAGACTACTTTGAAACACTGATGTTCAGACCCAGCATAAACTGGAAGTAGGCTTTAATGTGGCGCTGCTTCTGCCCTTGCAGAGTCAGTGAGAGAATTTGGCTCACAGACTGAGGCCAAAATGCAGCAAGTCTGAGGGGCCAGACTTGGATACCTAACCAAGTGTGAGTCACTTCTGATGCTAATCTCGTCTCATTTAAGGTGATTGGCACCATGAGGCAAGGTGAAAATGAAATATTCATTGCCCATTCAATATTACCTAATTTGTATGTCCAAGTGTTGACAAAAGAGAAGCCTTTGCCGTCTACTTTATGAGTAATTGTGAATTAATATGCAGCCCTGCACCCAGTCTAGTGAGAAGAGAATAACTTACATTTGCCAACTGTTCCAACAACATGGCCTGGTTTCAACTGCAGATGTCACCTATCCTGTTGGAAATTTAGAGGGATCGAGAGACTTCCTAAAAGAAGCCACTCTGAATAACATTTCGGAATGGGGAATCTGAGAGTCTTATATAACCAAGGTTAAAAGAAACACTAAAGATCATCTTCTCATTTCACCAGTGAGGGAAATGAGGCCCAACCTGGATTTCAGGGTTAGACATTTCTTCTAACCCTTCCAAGCAACTTTCACAGCACAGCCAAATAAATAGTCATTTTGCTTCTGCAGTTATGTTGTCATTCTATGGCTTGATAGATTTTTTTTTTTTTTCATTGAAAAGTTGTACTGAACGGATCTTTGAGTGCTCCATATCTACATGGATCTTTCAGGCAGGACTAGAGAGCTACATCCATCACAGTGACTTACAGCCCAAAGATGGCAGCTTGTTCTTCATTTGCTTAATGAATCCATTGGGCCCCGAGGTTTCCTAGGGCTTGATCAGAGAGGAAATGCCCAGGGCTTTGACGCTTTGCAAATGTCAGTTTGAAGTTCCAGACATTTCTCCCAACCTGTAGGTTGTCAATACAGGAACCAGGCCCCCACAGCACAAAGCAGGTACCTCAACCACTCCCTAGCCAGAGCCCTCTCTAGGGGGCTTCAGCTCAAGTCAAGAGCGAGGAGTAAGAGCCCCTCGTTCTGAATCTAATACCTTCGTCCAGTAACAGAGGCAAGAGCCAGCAGGAGAGGGTCCTGGAGGCGATGTGGTTGTGAAGCATATGGGAAAAGCAATACTGTAGAAAAAAGGAAAACTAGTAAGTGTTGTTTCTGTCCTTTGCATTCATTCTCTTATTTAATCATTACCAAAATGCTGTGAGTTAAGTACCACTCCTAATCCCATTTTATAGATGAGAACACTGAGACACAAAGCAGTCAAGTAGGAGATCACACAGCAAGTAAGGGACAGAACCAGAATGTGAGTCCAGCACTCTTGACTCAAGAACCTTCTATCATAACCACGCTGCGTGCCATGTCCTGTGCTCTCGGGAGCACCGTAGTTCACACGTAATGTTTATCTGTCCTTGTGAGACTTCTCAGTCATGCTCCCTTCTCTTATAGCTTTAGATTTTAATACTAACAATACCTGGATAAAGCACTGGTTTGAGAGCTTTATAAGCACACATTACCTTATCTATCCTCACAACTCTATGAGGTATTAGTCCCATTTTACTGATAAGAAAACTGAGGTTGAAAGAAGGTTAAATTACTAGTCTGATACCAGACAGGTAGTAAGCAACAGAGGCCACATTCAAATCCAGACCTTCTAATTTCAAAGTCTGAGCTCTCCTTACTATGACAGTGGATCCCAAGCTTCAGTGAGTAACTGAGAATCTTTTAAGAAAGGAGATCTCAGCCTCTACTCCCAGATTCTGAATCGGTCTATCCGGGGAAATCCCAGGAATCTGTCCTCTTTAACTTTCCAGAGTAGAGGACTCTACCTTGCCAACCCCCACCTCACCATACTGCCTCTATGACTACAACAGATCAGACATAAACTGGTCAGTTGGATTTTAGCTCTGACATCATCATATTGCTCAAGCCTGCTCTCTGCTCCTGGCTGGATTATCCGAAACCCAACAGATTGCATGGTATTGCTCACTGTACTGGCTTCTTACATTGTCGATGTTCCTCTTCCCCAGTCTCTGCACACAGCCCTGAGAAACAAGGTATCTGTGTTAGTTGGGACACTTTTCATTGAAAACAACAAAAAAGCAATTAAACAAACTTTAGCAAAAGGGGGGAATTCATTGGCTCATTGCAGTGAAGACTCCAGGGGTAAATCTACCTTTAGGGATGGCTTGATCCAGGTAGTCAACTGGTGTCACCCAGAGTTCATCTGTTTACT
The DNA here is from genome assembly GCA_004024625.1 of Mellivora capensis. NCBI lineage: Eukaryota > Metazoa > Chordata > Mammalia > Carnivora > Mustelidae > Mellivora > Mellivora capensis. The sequence continues at coordinate 129,094 of PISX010003009.1, read as the reverse complement.
TTTCAGTTTTGTTTTCCTCTTTGTTGGCTTCATTCTCAGGTCCAGCCTTCCCTCAAGAGCTGATGGCCATCTGAAACTTCAAGCCCATATTCATGTAGTTTAATGACTCCTGCAGAAAGAGGGAACCTCATTTTCAATTGTTTTGGCAAAAATCCTGAGGCCAAGTCTCATCAAGCTGTGTTGATTTAAATTCTCATTCTTGAATGAAGCATTGTGGCCTGAGGGTGTAGAATATTCCAATTGGCTAAACCTGGTAGGTGGGGTGGGAGGTGCAGGGTCAGCCTGACCAAAACCACATGAAATGAGCCTGAGGGAGAGGTGGGCCCTAAAAAAAAGAATAATGAAGGACATAAAAGGAATAGATAAGGGGCAGGTGAAAGTTACCCGAGCCCAGTATTAGAGCGAGATATCTAATTCCCGGAGCAGAGATTACCAGGCTACAGGTGATTGTGGAATGAACTCTAGGGAAATTGACCCACCAGGCTTTTCCCATCCTCAGAACAGAGTTAAGCTGGAAGGAGAACCCTAACATTTTGGTACTAACAAAACAAAACAACACAAACTTGGCCCTTTACAAATGGAATAGAACGCACAATAAAATTTCAGAGAAGGATCTTATTGATCTTCCAGTCCGACCACTTAATTTCGACATTTTAAAAAACCAACAGAATTAATTATTTTGAGTTAGAAAAATCAATAAGCCACTGAGCACACAAGTAAGGAGCAAGTTTGTTCAAGTCTGCGGAAAGAGCCGTAGAAGGTGTAGAGTCTTGAGTTCCAGCTCCAGGCAAAGGAGGCAGGTCACTTCAACAATGTGGTTCCCACCTTCTGTCATCTGATTTGTCAGACATTTCTCAGCAGCGTCATATGGGGGTCAGGACTACAAACCAGGTCCCCCAGTCTAGGACTCTTTTCTTTCATCTTTGCAGTCCCTGCTGGGAATCATGTCTTCTCCCTTTCTTGGTCCTACTTTCTTTGCTCTTTTCCTCCTGTGAGACTTTCCACCAAAAGGTCTGCATCTCTCATTCAGCCTGCATTTATGGACTGCCCGAGACGCATGTAAGGATGGCGGGAAAGGAGTGACAAGTGAGACACTGTTGAGCTCTCGAATTTACAACTTGGTCATCCTCAAGTTTCTTGGAAAATGCTTCTTTCCTGCCAGTTCACCCCATCTGCCACACTTTCCCCGCTGTCTCAACAGTTCAGAGTCCTCCCCAATTGTTCACTTCCCTTAAAACACCTCCTCAGACTTGCTCCCTTTCTTGCTTTCCTGACCCATGGGCGCAGAGTAACCTTTTTCTGAGCTCATTCTGTACCATCTGATACCATCCGTTAAAATTTAACGGCAAGTGCTTAGCAAAAAGATGACGAGCTTTACTGACCATTCAAACCAGCTTATTGGGCACTATCTGCCTTCCTTCAAATTAATGGGAAGAAGGAATGGATCCTTTGGGCTTTGTTTATTTTTAGATCATTGCAAAGGAACCCAGAGGGCTGTCTCTTGATCATGTTAATCCCCAGCCTAAATGAGGCCAAAATATCAAGGGGGAGAATAAATGACCATAAACAGGTTTCTATTCACATACAGTAGTTATGGGAAAAGCAGAATAAAGTGTTCCTATCTCCCTGTCTTCGTCCTACCATCCCCACCCATCCCTGGACCCACTAGGAGAAAAGCAAATAGATATACCCCCAAGGAGGTAGCTGATGGAGAATTTGCTGGGGTAACAGGAGTACAGCATGCACATTTGTCTACCACAGCCACTATCAAATTTGGGCTCAGTCAGTGGTTATAATTCGCCTTCAATGCCAGCTCCAGAAGCAGTCAGAACTTCAGAGAAGAATCTCTCTAGGCAATACTAGATAGGTCAAGTTTGGACTTGACTGAGCTTAGAAGGATGATTCCATAGGAGCTGTGGAGGAGACTGAACTCCCATGGTTTCCAAACATGAGTGAGCGCATGACCCCTCCAGGACACTATTAAGAAGGCAGATCCGGGCCACGTTTGCAGAGATGTGATTCACTGTATCGAGGGGTGGGAGGAGAGAATTTGCTTTTAACAAAACTCCAGATAATTCTGAGGCAGGAAATTATTCTGGGGCCTGACATTGAGAAGTTCTCTCCACATCATGCCCCGCCCCCAGGCTGACCTAAAACTCTCCCCATAGCAGGCATCGACTCTAGAAGGCTCCAGTTAAAAAGCAAAAATAAACAGTGGAAAAAAGAAAGTCTCTTCAATAAATGGTTCTGGGAAAATTGGACAGCTATGTGTAGAAGAATGAAACTTGACCATTCTCTTACACCATGCACAAAGATAAACTCGGAATGGATAAAAGACCTCGATGTGAGGCAGGAATCTATCAAAATCCTAGAGGAGAACATAGGCAGTAATCTCTTCAACATTGGCCACAGCAACTTCTTTCAAGATATGTCTCCAAAGGCAAAGGAAACAAAAGCGAAAATGAACTTCTGGGACTTCATCAAGATCAAAGATTTCTGCACAGCAAAGGAAACAGTCAACAAAACAAAGAGGCAACCCACGGAATGGGAGAAGATATTTGCAAATGACACTACAGACAAAGGGCTGATATCCAAGATCTATAAAGAACTCCTCAAACTCAACACACACAAACCAGATAATCACATCAAAAAGTGGGCAGAAGACATGAACAGACACTTCTCCAAAGAAGACATACAAATGGCTAACAGACACATGAAAAAATGTTCATCATCACTAGCCATCAGGGAGATTCAAATCAAAACCACATCAAGATATCACCTTACACCAGTTGGAATGGCCAAAATGAACAAGACAGTAAACAGCAAGTGTTGCAGAGGATGTGGAGAAAGGGGAACACTCTTACACTGTTGGTGGGAATGCAAGTTGGTGCAGCCACTTTGGAAAACAGTGTGGAGATTCCTTAAGAAATTAAAAATAGACCTACCCTATGACCCTGCAATTGCACTACTGGGTATTTACCCCAAAGATACAGATGTAGTGAAAAGAAGGGCCATCTGTACCCCAATGTTCATAGCAGCAATGGCCACGGTCACCAAACTGTGGAAAGAACCAAGATGCCCTTCACCAGATGAATGGATAAAGAAGATATGGTCCATATATACAATGGAATATTATGCCTCCATCAGAGAGGATGAATACCCAACTTTTGTATCAGCATGGACTGGACTAGAAGAGATTATGCTGAGTGAAATAAGTCAAGCAGAGAGAGTCAATTATCATATGGTTTCACTTAACTTGTGGAGCATAAGGAATAACACGGAGGACATTGGGAGATGTAGCAGAGAAGTGAGTTGGGGGAAATTGGAGGGGGAGACACACCATGAGAGACTGTGGACTCTGAGAAACAAACTGAGGGTTTTGGAGGGGAGCAGGGTGGGGGGTTGGGGGAGCCAGGTGGTGGGTATTAAGGAGGGTACATATTGCATGAAGCACTGGGTGTGGTGCATAAACAATGAATCCTGGAACACTGAAAAGAAATAAAATAAATGGGAAAAAAAAGGTAAGCAGATCCCCCAAGAGACAACCAACAGCTCATCAACAACTGCTATCCCATCAGCACAGATTCAGGGTTGATAAGCTGGAAAGGCCTGAACATCACCCTGGGAGCAAGAATGTAGGGAAAGATTTGCAAGGTTGGGTGGGAGAAGGGAGTTGAAAATCCTGGTTCTAAGGGGTTTGGGGTCAAAGAGGGAGCCTTGCCAGGACAAGAAGAGAAGAGGAAAGTGATGGGGAGTTGGAAAAGCCATGGAAAAGGATGAGAGATTTCAATATAATTTTGGCTACCTTCTACTTTTTTCTAGCACACATTCTCCAGTACTGGAGGGAACACCGATGGATCGGATTTTCCCATCCTTAATATAGTACCAGGTATTTGGGAGGGGGGAATGTCTGTATTAGCAACATTCACAATAATACATTAATAAAATTATCTTATCAGCCTAATATGTTCATACATTGTAAAAGAATTAAAAAACAACTTTTGACAATTTATTGGCAAATTATTTCATTGATTTATATGGTGATTATTTCCTTCAGGAGCATTTTGTGCCATCTTTGTAGTGCATTATATTTTCCAAGCTCTCATTGGTATCCCATCCGTACTTCATGATTGGAAAACTATTCGGTTGTTAATAAAGTTCGGGAAATGCTGAAGTCCATCCATACCCTTCATTTCTTCTTCAAGTCGTCTTCTTTGCAGACTCCCTGGGTCGGGAACTCTATGGCAATGGCAGTTCATTGTGCTGCTGGAAAACTCCATGGGGAAGAGCATTCTTCCTTACGTCCCATCCAATGGCTCTGAGAGTTTAGCGAACATCAGAATCAGTAGTGGGTTTGTAAAACACAGCTTGCAGGCTCCAGCCCCAGAATTTCTGAAAATCTGCACCTGGGTCAGGTCCCGAGCTGCTGCCACTGTTGCTGGGGCTGGTCCGGGACAAGCTTTTGAGCACTACTGGCCTGACTCTGGCCACGTCCCTGAAATTTCTGCTCCCTCTTTCCTAGCTCTGATTCCCAGACTGAGTGAGTCGAATTATGTTTCTGCAGCGAAGAACTTCAGACATGGGGCTTCAAACGTGAAGCTTCCCACTGTAATGTAAGCACCAGGGTAAGGACAGGGTATGCAACATTTTCCTTGCTTTGCTCCCAGGGGCTCAAACAGTGCTGGTAACTTAGTGTGCATTCAAGAAAGATCTAGTGATTGACCGGCTGGCACACGGTAATCACTATATAATTGTAGCTCATTATTCTTTTTTTTTTTAAGATTTTATTTATTTATTTGACAGACAGAGATCATAAGTAGGTAGAGAGGCAGGCAGAGAGAGAGGGGGAAGCAGGCTCCCTGCTGAGCAGAGAGCCCGATGCGGGGCTCGATCCCAGGACCCTGAGACCATGACCCGAGCCAAAGGCAGAGGCTTAACCCACTGAGCCACCCAGGTGCCCCTGTAGCTCATTATTCTTATTACTTCTGAGGAATAACAATCTCACAAGGCAGATCTTCCTTCTAGAGGGCTCCAAGATAAGCTACAAATGCGTTCTGACCCTGTCTGCTGTGTTTCCTGACCTCAATAGAGCCTAGAAGCTGGCAAAGAGTGTACTTTTGCCCAGGGTAAGGGGTTTCCAGAATTTTCCATACATGAGGCTGGCAGGACTCCTATTACTCTACATTTCTTTAAAGAATGGGCTCACAAAAGGAATGAGGTGATGGGTATCTTTGCCAAAGAATTCTGTTACTGAGTGGAGGAAAAGTATGGAACTCAGCAATCAAATGGGAGATAAAAGAGTAAAATCAGCATTCCATGGGGGATGTGCTCCAGACATCCTGGGAGTAATTTATATATAAACCTCCACACTCCATAGCTGGAAAAGAGTCAAAAGAGGTTGTGCAGAGCCTGGGGTGTAAGCAGCGGCTTCTTATTCCTGACCTTCCTGAGGGAATGAACCTCCATCTGATTTCATCTGTCATTACTGGCTTTCCCATGTTAGGAATGGTGTCCCTCAGTGATGAAGATGGTTTGCACCTTATAGCTGGCCTTGGTGCTTCCCTAACCTGGTGCTTCACTTGGAGGAAGAAGAAATAAATATATATATATATATACCTTTGAAATGAATAACTCTAAAGGCAATTCATTTTTGTCCTAAAGCATAAATAGGGTATCAGAGAACTGAATGGAAAACTTCCTTTTCGGAGCTCTTCCCAGGCTCAGGAACAAGTTATTCCAAAGCCATCACAGGCGAGTGCCTCAGCAAAGAGAAAAAACAGAGGAAACTATTGCTATAATTACGACTAATTACAATCTCATGATTCCATTTAATCTCCACAGAAGAAGTTCACCAACTGGAGAACGCCATTGATCCTCTGTGCCCGAGCCAATTAGATATTTCGGTCCAATCCAGAATGGTTACCCAGCCTTTGCCAGAATGAAATTGTGTTTAGAATTTTATTTTTATAGTCTCTGAGGCATCGCAGATTTTAACAGGACACTGGATACTATCCATTTGTGGCATATCTTCTCCAACAAGATCTGCATATTTCAAAAATCATTGAGAAGTTAATACTGAAACCTGTTTTGACTCTTTCTCTGATGACAAGTTGTTTTTTTAATGTTCACATGTTTAGATTTCCCTTAGAAACAGGAAAATGAGGGGCACCTGGGTGGCTCAGTGGGTTAAAGCCTCTGCCTTCGGCTCAGGTCATGATTCCAGGGTCTTGGGTTGGAGCTCCCCATCGGGCTCTCTGCTCAGCGGGGAGCCTGCTTCCTCCTCTCTCTCCCTGCCTGCCTCTCTGCCTACTTGTGATCTCTGTCAAATAAAATAAAATAAAATAAAATAAAATAAAATAAAATAAAATAAAATAAAATAAAATAAAATAAAATATCTTTTAAAAAAAAACAGAAAAATGACTCCTTTACCTTGGGATTTTGATCCAGATTATGTAGGAGGAAAGAGACAAGTGACATCTCATTTTGGGGCACCTCATTAGTCAGGAGGACTTGGTTTTCGGTGATGCTTTTCTAATTGACTCACTGCAGACACCATTCTGTGGGGTGTTGGAGAACTCAAAGAGTCCGGCTTCCAGCCCTACAGAGCTTTGCAGACTTCTGCCTTCCACTGCCTGAGGGTCAGATGTCCTGGGAGGAGAGGGGGGCAGCCATTTACCTACCTTGTAATCTGAAGAAGTTATTTTATACCCTCTCACTCTCTGCTTTCTTGGGGGGTACTATGAATAACATGCTACCTGCCTTAACATTTTCTGTGAGAATGGGAGACACAGCATCTACTGTCCTAGGGTGGGGTGCAGGGTCTGTGCCCAAAGAACATGTTTATTTGTTTATTCAACCAAAAGCGAAGCCCAAAGAGTGAATGACCAGTACAGGGACGTTGCTTTCCTATTTGTTACAGTCTGGTGGAGAGAACAGATAGGAGTCAAATCATCACTCAATTTAATTAGATATGGAAATAAGTACAGTAAAGGAGAACTTCCAGCAGAGGAACTGCTAATTGGATGAGGCTGGGGGTGGGCAAGGGTCAAGGCTGCGAAAAGGGAAGATAGAGGAAGTCACTTTTGAACTGAGAACTGAAAGATGGGGGCGGAGGCGCCTCACTGCGGGCCCTGGGGAACAGCATCGGGGAGGGAGGCCACTGGAGAGAACAAGAGCGGTGGCTGAAGATCGGAGCTTGGTTAACCACTGGCAATTTCACGTAAATTACTAGCAAGCTTTAGCCAGGGAAGCCTTTGATTTAAATGACAAAATTTTACAAGTATGTCTTCAGAACAAACCTTTAATGTTGTGTGAAATGAAATTTATAGACAGGAATACTTCTTGACCCATTTCACTAATTTCTCTGAAAAGGTACCTAATTTATGTGAAAAAAAAGGAAAATTATAGTTAATATAGAGCTGCGTAGCTACCTACAGTAGATAGAAAATGCATGAATGCATTATAACTTAGATAAGGCATAAAGAGAAATGAGCTTGAAGAATGATCTGGGACAGAGCCTCCGCCATGCTCATTATTAATGTGTTCGCTTAAGGAAGTTGTTTCCTTAGGGTTTTCTTTGTGTAGGACACTGTACTAAGAGCTTACAGGACGAATGTTACAGAATTTTCGCAATCACTCAGCGAGCTATCAACATCCTCCTTGTCCTCCTTGCCATTAGCTCATCTCCACTTTACAGAAGAGGCAGAGGTTCAGAAAAATTAAGTAGCCTGGCCAGTTGTACCTAAGTGGTAAGTAACAAGATTGGCATTTTAATCCTAGCGACAGTTCCCAACTCTACGCTGTTAAAATCACGGCACCGTTTGCTCCGTCCAGCCCAGAAGGTGGTCGAGAACACAAAACAGTTGTGGAGGACCCCACGCCAATATAAGAGACCACCAGGACGAACATCTCTGCTTTCCTGCCATGAATCCAGACCCCGTCATGGGCACCCCAGCTCTATTCCAACCATCCAAACTGGGATTTCGGAAGAGCTTTTCAGCACGTGCTTCACAGAGGGCCAGGGGCTCAGGGGTCCCCTGAAATCGTCTGCAAAATGTTCTATGTGTGCGCACGTGTGCATTTTTCTCGAGGTCGGTCAGCCAAAACGTTTATGAAGCTCTGGTGAGAGGAAGCTTTTCTCCAAATCCTGATTCAATGAAGAGGAATCAGGACAATAGAAGTGTGGGAGTTCAGGAGAGATTTTTACCTCAGTCTGGTCCCAAGCAGTAATGACCTACTCGCTAGCTACTTCAGGCTAGCCCGTAATGTGCAAGTCCAGGGCTCTAGCCATCGCCAGGCTCCTTTAACAATGACTCCCGGTGTCCTCCCTTTAAAAACAACAACAACAACAAAATTTCCTCAGTTCTCTACGTTCATTTATATATTTGAGAGTTAAATAATTTGCAGGGAAAAAAGAGCCTAGAAGACACTGAACTCTGAACTACCCACATCCTCCAAATTCCAGGCAGTCCTTGCCAATGTATATTAAGACTGCTTTAATAGCACTGTGGTCAGTATGGACTTTCCCCCTTGCACCGGTTTTTCACGAGTGACCTTGCACATGAACATTTTCCTGCATTTGCGTGGTCCATCCTCTTGTGATTTTAATACCCTTAAAGTAGTCCATTCTGTTAAGCTTTCTCAAATACATTTAAGTTTCTTTTACAAAAAGAAACCCTCCATTTTAGGTCCTCAACTCATAGATTTTCCTTTTAAGATTTAAAAAAATCTGATACAGAAAATTCTAACAATGTACAAAATAATGGTTTCCGAGCACTGGCTGTGGTACCCAACGGACCTGTATTTGAGTCCCATTTCTGTCTCTTATGAGGTATGTGACATTGGGCAAGTCACTTAAGCTCTCCGAGCCCCAGTCACCTCATTGTAAAACAGGAATAATAGCAGTATTTCCCTCTTCAAATTGTTGCAAGATTAGCAATATAAAATGCTGAAAGTGCTTTGCAGAAGGCCTGATACACGCTAAAAGCTGGCTAAGTGATAGCTATCGGCATAACAGAAAATAGAAAACAGGATCCATCTAGGGCCATTTCTTTAAGAGAGGTGAAAACATTATTTTTTCCAAGGTCACAAGGAAGGGAAATATGAGTTCAACTGGCCACATATTGGTACATTTTACTTGCCAATTCCAAGTTTGGGTGTCTGAAACGAACATTTTCAGTCCTAAAATAAGGATGGCAAACTTGGGGCTGGTGCACATGAATAAACATAGCCAGAGAATAAATACACCCTGCGTGTCCCTGGCATGGGGCATCTGTTCAGCCTCACCGTCCCCCACCTCCCTGCAAGGCAAATTCTTCCAAGCCAAGTCAGCCCTCCACCACCGAGGAGGATTTTCTGACACCTCCCCCGACCAAATGCTTGAACATCCAAGGAAGACAGAACCACAGCGATTCTTTCTTGCCTAAGTCATTCACTTTATAGACCAGAAAATGGGCAGCTCGGGCAAGTGAAGTGAATTTCCAAAGTTGCCTAACCCCTGAAGAGCAGAACTGCTCTAGAACTTCTGCATGATATTTTACTTAACTGTGGACCTCCTGGACTTAAGGTCTACTTAATTTTTAATTCTCGATTTCTTACTTTCCTAAAAATGTAAAACAAAACTTTATATTACTATTAATAGGAAATCCATTATTACTTAACTTAAATAAAAGGTAGTCATAAAAATAAGTAGCAAAACAATGATATTGAATTCTGACTAAAATACACAATGGGCTGTGAAAGGATTGCAGCCTGAGGTGAAGGCTTTCCTCCACAGAAAAGGAGATCAGCAAGGGTTCAAGAGCGACTGAACCAGGACCCCCAAACTAAGGTGCCATCAAACTTTTCTCTCTGAGGCTAGAAAAAGAATGAGAAGGGAATAACCACATTGGCATGGTATGAGGGGGTATGAATTTGAGAACGACCAGTCTGCTCCATCCTGTTTGGTTTTACTTTCTGGTGTCCCTCTCTGTTATGGGTCACTCAACTTGGAATGTTTCCTGGAGGCTTGTTATTTTGAGGTTGATTCTAAGCATCAACAAAGCTGTCTACTTCTTTGATTCCCTTTTCAATCTCAAAATTCTAGTCGAACCCTCAACATTCCTAGGCAGTTAAATTGTTCGCAGCCCACTCTGTGGCTCATTTGAGCTGCCTTTAATTAGGCCTGTGTATAGGCATTACCTTCTTCACTCCCCAGTGATAGCCTTTGTAATCTGCTACAGTCCCCATTTTACAAATGGAGAAACTGAGGTACAAAGAAATTACTGAACTCATCTAAGTCCTTAGCTGGTAACTTAGGGATACTTGGTTTGATATTCTATGCTCTTAATCACTGTCTTGTACTACCTTCCACTCTAACTTCTGTTGTTTAATTTGCTTCAAAAATATTTAATGAACGTTTCTTATGACCCCATCAATGGACACAGCATAGTAGGGGCAAGCAGGGGGGGTTATAATTTAGTCCTTGTCCTTGAGTTTTATATGTCATTAATACATTCAGAAAATACTTACTCACCTCCTCCCAAATTGTAACCCTGTTGCAGACCCAAGGCACATACATATTTTTAAAAAGTACACAAATAAATAATAAAATCAAATACAATGTGTACAGAGTCATTGGTAAGAGTGGTGAGCAGATCAGGAAAGAGATGTAGCATGGTGGTCTGACATTACTGGGGAAGGCTTTATGGTAGACTTGGCCCTTGAAAGGAGAGAGGGCATTCCAAGCAAAAGTCCAGAGTGAACAGAAGGGCAGAGATGGGTGGCACTAAGCACAGGGCGACAGGAGGCTCCTTTTCTTCATGCTTGATAAATTAACAACAACAGAACAAACACACACACAAACCAGCCAAAGGCCAGCAGGGTCTTACACTTGGCTATCATTTTCCGGAATCAATTATAATAAACCCCATGAGAAGAAAGTTCCTCCAGTCTTAAGAGTAGCTTGGGGTCAAAGGGGAGCTTTCCTCAAGGATGCTGTAGATTTCAATTGCGTGCCTGAGAGAGCTCTGCCACCAGCATGGCCTAGAATATCAACTCAGGGGCTGGAAGCTTTCAGGCAGCCTCAACGCATAGGAAGGAGGGAAAAAAAATCTACTTAGGAGGATTGTTCACCTGAGAAGCCTTGAGGTACACTAGCAAGGCAAGAGCTTAAGAAATAAGACCCGCTTCTTACAGTTAAATGCCAAGTGCTGTCAGTGACTTAGGTCTGGCTCATTATGGACCTAATCAGCTAATCCTCCTCTTTTCAGGGACTTTGGAAGCCTGAGGAAGGCCATTCCTTTGCTAGTCAGGCGTGAGGGCAAAGAGCCATCCCTCCTTAATAAATCTCCAGGCTCACAGGATTCTTCCTGCGGTAGCTAGAGCAGAATCTGGAGGTCTCTGAAATGTTCGACACCCATTCTGCCTCTTCCTGATTCAACAACAGCAACCTGTCTACCCGACCCCCTATCTTCCCTATCAGGTGGTAAATTTCTAGAATAGTCATCTATATACTCACTTACCTGCGCCTTACTTCGATCAACCATCAAGTGTCTCAATCGCACGTACCTTTTTGTTAGCACCTAAGTGCTTAATCGCACTCATTTCTTTTTGGGGTCTGATGCTTACCTAAGTCTCTAGCTTCATGTACCACATGCACCCGTGGTTCCGGCCACACTGACTCTGCTCCTCTCACCATAACTAACTCCTACGCGTTAGCGCTTCTGCATGGACGTGGAACAAATATTCCTTTCCACCTCCCTGCTTCATCTAGTTGGCTGCTTCTTCTTCTTTTTTTTTTTTTTTTTAATCCAAAATGTGGTTATTGGGATAGTTTCTCATTGGTTTTGATTCCAGATGCTTTGGGTGGTGCTTCCGTCTGAAGGTACATCCTTCCAGAAGCCTTATGTTTCCTCCTGTGGGCTGGCCGAGGACGCTGAGCAGCCAACACACAGTACCACCGCTTGAGCGTGGCCGAGGGCGGCAGATTTTGTAACATCCGGGCCAGCTGACATCCGTGAAGAAGGAGCTGGGGCTCTGTAGCAGGCACTCTTTCTCGTGCTTCCTCTTCTTCTCTTCTAGGGATGGGGAAGAAAGTCCTTTGAGAGGGTCATGTCCTTGTGGGGAGGTTGTCATCACCAGAAACTCATCTGGTTAGCTTCCAGTCTTCTTTCCAATCAGCTCTGGTCTGACCTTGGCTCCCATGCCCGACTCCCAGGGGAGGCTTCTGGAGTCTTAGGCAACTGAGCATCTGTGCCCTCCCTGGTCTGTGAGATCCCTGAGACACGGATCTTGTCTGCTTTTCTTCCCAGCATTTAGTGCACCGTCTGGCCCATAGGAAGTATTCAACATATTTTGTTGTTTAAAGGAAAGAGGGAAGGAAGGAATGAACGAACAAATGGATGGATGGATGGGCAAATGTGGTCCTTTTCTCCAGGATTCTACCAAATCCCCAAAGGTGGTGATGGCATCTCCCGGTCCTAGTGCCCGACACAGTGCCTGGTGTGTAAGCACTTAATAAATGTGTGTTGAAATGAAGGTGAGCCATGACTTTCAAGTATCACAAAGGACCAAAAATAAACAAATAAACATTAAAAAGACAGACATGTAAATACATGGTCCCCAGCCTCACGGGGCTTTCAGCGAAAGAAAGGAAGGGGGGCAAGCACACGAATAACCATAGTACAGCATGAAAATAAATAGGTGTCTCAAGAGGGGTACAGACCCAGTGGCTTAGGAAGTTCAGGGTCAGGGAAGTCGCATCTGAGGAAGAGCTGAGAGAGGGGAGCAGCACACAGCAGAGGGAGATGAATGGGAAGAGGTTTTCGGGAAGAGGACCCTGAGCTCTCCAAGTGTTCTGGACTGTATCTGGAGCTGTGTGTGCAGTACTGTGCTGGGTTGTTTCTGGTGAAAGTGAGGGGAGGGAGTACCCATCTAGCACCACCCCCTTTCCAAGACCTTGCTGTTTTACAAAGGCTCAAGACAAGGCAGGCAATTTATAAGCCCACAAGGGCCAGAAAGCTACGGTAACCACAAGATACAGATCGGCTATAAGACTGTGGACAAGTGCAGAGCATTGTCCCCTGCATGACAAGCAGAGACAGCTGCTTCTCAACGGCTGCCAGCTGTGGTCACGTGTGACTCTGGGCCCCAGGTCATGACGTCTTCCCATTTTCTTTTCCTCAAGAAAAAAACAGAAGTCTGGGTTCTTAAGTGAAATCTTCCAATTTTCAAATGTTGGCGACTAACTCAATTTTTTGGTTCGAAAAATACCCTTTGGTCAAACAAAACACACCCGTGGATGCCATCCAGACCGCAGGCCCCATTCAGCTACACGCAACCGGTTTGCAACCTCTGGCCCAAATAGATGGACTCATGAAAATTAAAACTGCCGTTTTGCGCCCACAAGATTAGCAAATGTTAAGAAATCTGTTCAGATCAAACCTTGCCAAGAAAGTGGAGCAACAGGAACGCTCAGATACAGCTGCTGGGCGTGATGAGTGGAGAAGTGGTGTTAGCTTGGAAAGATAAGGATTTGCATATCCTATTACCTACCGGTTCCACTCCTAAGCACAGGCTCTGGGGAGATGGTTGCAAATGCACACAGAGAAACATATATGAGAATGCTGGCCACTGCATTGTTTCTTACGGCAAGAAATTTAGAAACACACCAAATGCCAATTGCCAGGAGAATAAACAAGCCGTGGTACACTTGTAGAGAAGCATGAAAGTAATCTAAGTGCTATCAGTTAACGTGGGTCTGGTGTCTCCAAGGGTTAGGGTCACATGACTGCTAAGGGTTTCCATCTCTACAGTGAAACGTTCCTAGATATTATTAACCTTCTGTTAGCAGAACTTTTACTCCTTCAGCAACTCTGAGCATCCATAGGCCTGGAGCTCCGCTAGGTGCTGGGGAAACAGACCCAAACAGAAAGTATCCCTGACCTTGAGTGTGGTAGAAGACACCAGTCAACAACCAAACAAGCGCCAAGAGTCTCAAAGAGTGAAAGAGCGGGGCGCTATCAGGAAGCCCTAGGGAGGAGGAAGGTGGTATAGATGGAGTGGGATAGTAGGATATAGATACTCAGGGATGTCTTTTCTGTAGAAGGCATATTTAAATTGAAACTTGAGAAGTTAGCCAGGAAAGGAAGGCAGAAAAAAACATACCAGACCATTGGAACAGCCCTACAAAGACCCTAAACCTGGAAATTGCCAGTGTGGCCAGAGCATGGTGCACTAACCCTTGAAGGCTTGCTAGCAGCAAGGAATCATCTGAGTTCGCTGTTCTACCCAATTTTCAAGATGGCTGGCTAGCCAGAATGATGTGTGAAATCTACATGACAAGCAGAAGTAACGATTTAATGCACAAGTTCTGGCTACATTAACATGGTGTTCTACTAAGCTAACTCATTAGCTAGAAAGAAAGGAGAGACTAGGTAGTAGACTCAAATGTCTCCCTTCTGCCTGCATGAAGGGACCATGGTAAAGTTAAGTCTAGACACCCAGGGAATGAGAGTTCATTACCCCAAATAGTTTCAGCTTCTTTTTTTAAAAGATATTATTTATTTATTTGAGAGAGAGAGAGAAAGCACAGAGGGAGAGGAAGGGGGGGAAGCAGGCTCCCTGTTGAGCAGGGAGCCTGATGAGGGACTCGATCCCAGGACCCTGAGATTATGACCTGAGCCGAAGGCAGAGCCTCAACCCACTGAGCCACCCAGGTGCCCCTTGTTTCAGCACTTTTTTTTAAGATTTTTAAAAAAGATTTTATTTATTTATTTATTCAACAGACAGAGATCACAAGTAGGCAGAGAAGTAGGCAGAAAGAGAGGAGGAAGCAGTAGGCAGAAAGAGAGGAGGAAGCAGGCTCCCTGCTGAGCAGAGAGACCAGTTCGGGGTTTGATCCCAGGACCCTAGGATCATGACCTGAGCCGAAGTCAGAGGCTTTAACCCACTGAACCACCCAGGAGCCCCTTGTTTCAGCTTTTAAAGACAAACAAATTCGTGTGAGATACTCAGCTCCATGCAAGAAAAGTACTACAACCATTCAATGGTGGCTCTTCTCATGGTTTCTAATTCACAAATTGTTACATCTGTGTGCATTTCCATTTATCTCAACACGCATACACACTCAAATAATCTCAGAATCTAATTTAAAAACTTTCTGTCTTCACTGTTTAATCTGGAGTGTTTTGGCCAAGAAACCTCAACTGAGCATAGCTCATACACTACAGTGTGTACATTTTTAAAAATTTCATGTTCTTGGTAATGAGGAATGCGCCAAGGACGGTGGGCCTTTGCACAGGCTCCTGGAGGCCTCACAGTGCTCATGGCCACCTTTTAGGAACAGGAGTGCAGTGTTTCATCTCAGTAGTGGCTTTCACCCCAAGCTCTCCATAACTAATTTTGCAGTCAGATTCTACAAGACCTATTCAGTGTTTGGCTAAATCTCATGGAACATCTCATTTCCTTTCGATTTTTCATTAGTTTGAATTAAAAGTAAAAAAAAAAAAAAAGCTAACAAGCATGGCTTCCATGGGTATTTCTAAATTAAAACACAGCCACATTGTCATTCATTTTGTTGTTTACAGACCTGACCCCCACCGCCTTCTCTCCCCACCACCCCACCACCTGGTCTGAAATGCCGCCAGTCTTGCAGTGCCCTGTGTGCCCTTGGAGAGTATGACCTGACCTGGTTCCAGGAGGAAGATGAGGAGAATGGCTTCCTTCCTATGACACAGTTCTTTGGAATTGGTGGGTGCTGAGCAATGAGCATTTGCCCTCTCATATCTACAGCTCCCATTTCCACGAAATCTAAATGGAACTAGCAAGCAAGGAGAGGTGAGGTTCAGGGAGGATGGAGAATAGAAGTGTCCTGGAACTTTGGACAATGAATTATCTCATAGGCTCCATACCCAAGACAGGCATGTCTGTGAGATTTCCCACAGAAAAAAGGTAGAAAATACTATGCAGTCTATTTAAATGACCTCATTGGATTCACAAAGTCTACTGTTTTCTGCTCCCATATTCCTTTTAGAATTGGAGCTCAAATTTTCATTGAGTCTCTAAATACTGCCCATCTTTTGATCTTGTCCCACCTCTCTGACCATGTTGATTCATTCAACAAACTTCTTTTTAGCTCCTCCTAAGTGCCAGGGGTTATACTAGGCACAGGATTATTTTGATGAGAAGGGTAAGTTACTGTTGGCAATCACTCACTCCTACCTACATCTCTGTAAGAAGGTTACATGTTCACCTAGCACCATATAACTTGCTGTACTTTCTGGAGGCAACTTTGGGCTTGGCCATGGGTCAAGCTCTGGCCAGTGGAAAGAGAGCAGGCATGATACATACCATGTCCAGGCAGAAGCTTCTAGAGGCATCACCACTTCCTACATACCTCTTGCTTCTCCTTTTTTCCCTGAAAACAGCATGTCCCAGATGGAGGTGGTTCTTTCTACTAAATCCTGGAATGTGAAGACATATGGAGCAGATCGCTGGCTGGACCAGAGCCACTGCTGACCTACGGTGGAACATGTATGTTATAAGAGTGAAAAAAAAAAGTGTCCATTGCTGACAGCCACTGGGATTATGAGGTAGTGACTATAGCAAGCTGATGGATGCACTTATCAATGCAGCAAAAGCAGATTTGACCCTTGCTCATATGGATCTAATAGTCTAATCAGAGAAGCCAGTCAGTAAGCATATGAACCGGCTGATAGTCATGTAAGTATCAAATAACATCCCTTCATTCTACAGTAACTCCTCCTACTCATCCAGCCAAACGTAGCCCTTGCCCCACCGCCAATTCTGGCCATATTCTCTTCCTTGGCAACTCCATCTATTCCCATAGCTTCATATCTCTTCAAATGATCCTTTAATCTATTTTCCTAGTCTGGCCCTCACTTACAAGTGCTAGACCCATATTCCCAGTAGATAGCTGGATATCATGCCTGCAGGATCCATTTGTGTACCTAAACTCAGCATGACTGGAACCAAATGCATTGATTATTTCTCATGGTTTCTGTGGGTCAGGAATTCAGGAAGGGCTCACCTGAGTGGCTCTTCTCTAGGGTCTCTCAATGGTGCTGGAACAATGAGGGGCTGGCCCCACTGGATCTATTCAAGTGTTTCCTCCTTTTCTCTGAGTGTGATCTTAGGGTCTCTCTTTGTGCTCTTTCCATGGGGGCAAGTTTGGGCTTCCTTACAGCATGGTAGCCTCTGGGTAGTCAGGCTATTTACACAGTAACTAGAGATAACCAGGATCAAGTTATTCCAAGCAGCAAGACAGAATTTGAATCGCTTTTTGGGAATTGCCGCCATATTCTCTTGGTTGCAAACAAATGATAAACCCGCTCAGGTTGGCAAGTAGGGGGATTAGACTTTATTTCCTTCTATGGTGGGGAAGAAGATAATGTGGTGACCATCTTTGAAAATAGAATTTGCTACTTCATCCCTCAGATGCTCTTCTTGACTTCTTCTCTGTGCTGGTACCAAATCCTGCCATTTTACCTCCACAGCTGCCCTCTGCTTTCTATTCTCATAAAGCTCTCCTCAGGATCAGGTTCAAACAACTTCCAGTGAGAGCTAGTAGTGACATGGGCTCTCTCTTCCAATGTCTATTCTTTCCTCTCCATTGTGACACAATATCTGTTTCTTAAGTGCCATGCTAATCATGTGGAGTGAACAGCACACAGTAGGTGTTCTGTGGAGTGACCAGCACACAGTAGGTTTTCCTGACTGTTGGTTTTTCCTGAACATGTTTGAGGCCCCTCCCTTGTCTGTTGAGTTAGGTACAAAGCCCTTGGTCTGATACTGAAAGCCTTCCATAATATTCATTAATTTATTCAACCAATATTTATTGGGTATCCACTCTACACCAGACACTGTGCTAGGAGCTGGATGAGGGGGATGGGTGGGTGGGTGGGGGATAAAGGCTGAGATGAACTGCTCCCTGCCTTCATGGAGTATCTATGAGTATAAATATTCAGTCATTCATTCAAAAAGTTTCATGTGTTGAACATGCGACTATTCCCCAGATATGGCCCTAATCCTTCCCAAGTGGGACAATGTTTATATAAGAGTAATATGACCACATTGTATGTCATTTGGCACAAAGAATTAAATTGAATTTCCTTGAAAAACACGTTCTGAATAACCTGGAATATCTACTTATTTTCTTTTTCTGTCCAGAAATTTTCCATTTTTACATTTTAGCATATGTCGGGCTACTTGTCTGGAATTCTTCTCATTTCTCCCCAATCTTCAAACTCTAGCTCAGACCCTATATACTATAAGGGATGTCTTATCTGCTGTCCAATTAAGTGTGGATTCTTCCTCCCTTGGCCCTCCACAGCATTCTGTTTATGCCTCCCTCAGGCCACTTCTTATGTTCTGCTTTATATGATAGATAATTATGTGTGAGTCTTGGTGCCCCTGCTAGACTATTAGGCCCTTGAAGGCAGGGAAGGGGTCCTTCTTGTCTGTATTGGCTTGATTACCTATACATACTGTAGATACTCAATATTTACTGAATTAATAGATAGTCTGGGAACGAACTTGAGAAAGTAAAAATCTATTGCCTTGTTTTGAGGCAAGGAGTATTAGCAGAATCATTTGGTTCAAAGTCCCTGAAATCCAATTTAAACTGGCTTTAGTGAAAATTAGAAGTATTGGCTGATGTAACTGAGAAGTCCATGGATTGTTCCATGCCACTGAGAATCCCCTCCCTCTCTCTCTGTCAGTTCTGCTTGCCGCTGGTGGGGCCTTATTCTCGGACAAGTTCTCCAGTTGCCCACAAGGCTTATATCCTATTAGCTTAGCAGCTCCCTAGGAAAGAGAATAATGTTCTGCTAAATTCCAGGATTAAGTGTCATTGGCTCCGCTGAGGTCACAGGCTCTAGCCTGGAGCATGTGTCACCACATGCTTGAGGCGACGGAGGACTGTCAAGGCTCCGGAGCAGAGACAGGATGAATTGCCTAGCAGTGTTGTGAGAAAAACCATCTGATGGGAATGTGAATTGGTGACAATGACAGATAAAAGAGAGGAGTCAAAAATGACATTTGGACTCCAAGCCTGGGACCTCAATTCCCATTTTGAAGAAAAAACCAGCCAAGGCTGAGGAGCAGGAAGCATCTGAAGAACCTAAACCAAAAGGCCCCGGCAGCCGTTGGGCAGGACTTATGCTCCGGCCCACACAGCAGCCAGGGAGTCACAGACGGGCAACAAAACAGGAGTCCGGAAACTTGAGTTCTATCCCGGGCTCTGCCACTAACTTCCATCATGATCTTGAACAAATCACTTAACCTTTGTGGACCTCAGTTTCCTCATTTCTAAAATAAGCTGGGAGGACTGTGTGGTCACTGACTTCCTTTTCCGCTCTGACATTCTGCACTGCTATTTCTGGAGATGAGTATAACTGATCCGTCCTTCATAATAGCTCTAGAGTTCACTTTTCCCTGCCTCGTGGCCTTGGTCTTCATAGAGTCAATAAGGCTGTGACTCCTTCCACTTACTAGCTATGGGATCTCAGGCCCATCATCTAATCTCTCTTTGCCTCCAGGTTCCTCATCTATAAAATGGGGATAATAACAGTCCTTATCTCTTTAGGTTGTTGTGAGGATTAAATTAAATGAACTAATAATTCATTTGACTCATCAAATAATTCATAATTCTTTAATTATGAACTAAATGAATATATGCTTTAGGACATATGCTTAGGACAAAGTGAGCAAATTATAAGTGCAACGTAACTGTTGGCTATTATCAAAATTATTCACTGTGTTGTTTCCTGACTTCACGCAGGATGAAGGGCCCTTACAGCCAGGACATGGGAAGGTGGACACTGTCTGATAGTCACAGTACCCTTGATCATGTGAGTAAATCAGGAGCAGCCATGCTGACAATCTCTGTTGGGCTTGAAGTAGTAAAGCAGTGCATTAAGGGTGTGATGGCCATATTTTCAGAGCCCCAAATTAGGCTATATGATTTTACAAGTGTGATTACACTTATTAGGCAAGTGGGAAAGATCATTTGAAATTAAACCTGCCCTGCATTCTTGTAGTCATTAAGGGAAGATTCCATTTGCCTGAATCCATGTCCTGTCCTTCTGACAACACTTTAAGAAATGTCACTTGCATTAGACCCGGACCCAGTCATACTGTGCCCTTGGTCCCTGAAAACTGCTTTCTAGATGCCTCAGGGACAGAGCAGCACTTATGGGCATAAATCATGCACACACACACATTCACACAGACACACACTCCTCCTTTCTTCCCTAAAGGCTGAGGTTCCACCAATTTCAGGCTCCTCCAGCAAATTCCAGATGAGTCATTTTCCAAAATCTCCCTTGTCAGTACTGCCTCTTAGTGCCAACTTCTTCTTTGCAGAAAATAAAATAGAAATAAAATAAAATAAGACATGAAATTGATGGGTCCTGCTGGCTTCTAAAAACAACTCCATTTCACTTACGATGGTTCCTGAGAATAGCTTCCAATACCCAGGTTCTTACGGCGGTGCCCTCTACTACAAAGTTGTCTTGGGGCTGAGGGCAGAGGAGGAGAGACCCCAACTGGGCCTGAATGCTGGGGGTCTCGGTCAGAATGGCAGCTCACATCTATGTTTACGCTCCCAGGGGCTTTCATGTCACCCCTACACCCATTTCTCACAGGAACCTGTGCAGGCGTACTATATTATAGACTTTTCACAGGCAAGGCACCTGAGGCTCAGAAAAAGGAAAGACTTAACAAAAAAAGAAAGAAAAAGAAAAAAGAAAACAAGTTTATGCTTCAGCTGGACCAAAACTCTGTGTCTCCTTGGACTTCTACCTCAATGATTTTCTCAAGAATAACAAGTAAGATTTTCCTCATGTGCCATTTCTAATCTATTGGTGGTAGCTGCCCAGAGATCTAGCACTGAAAAGGATTCCAAGGTCACGGGTAGGCTGTGGTTGATTAGCAATGTCTGACATGGCAGGATAAACAAGTGAGAGCAAATGTGTCAGACATTTGCAATCTTCTGCTATGTCGTGATATACTATACTTTTAAACTTATCCCTGTAATTCAGCAATCTATGGACTGTGATGTCTCAGAAGTATCTCTTTTCATTGCAAGTAAGCTCAAATGCACTGAAGCCAAAAAAGGAAAATTTATTATAAGAACCAAGAAGTGTCTTTTAGAACCCAATGACCAGAAATGCTGACAGGCCTATCCATGGACTAAAACCAAGAACTGTACGTTATCAGGAACCCAGGCATATTTTCCCTGCTCTTTCTCTAATTCTCTCCCTCTAACTCTTTCTAGCTCCCTATCTACCCCCACCCCCACTCCTCCTTACTCTGCCTCTTCTCTATTAAGAGTAGCATTTTCCAATAGAAAGGCAATGCAAGTCACAAATATAATTTTTAAAGTGTTAGTAGACACATTTTTAAAAAGGAACAATTAGTTTAAATATATACCTTTAACCAATATAGTCAAGATATCATTTAATGTGATATCAATATAAAAAATTTTAATGAGATACTTTGAATTTTTTTCTTCATGCTAAATCTTTAAAATCTAATGTGTGGTTGACATTTACAGAACATTTCAGTTTGGATTGGCTATATATATATTTTTTGGATTGGCCATATTTCATATGAACAGTGTTTAGTGGCAACTGGACAGCAAAGGTCTAAAGTTCATATTTCTTTGACTCTAGCAACCAGCTGGGAATGGCTAGCATCTCTGAATATCCATTTTAGCTTTCAGGACAGAGAATCTATTTGGCCCACATTGAGTCAAGTGTCCATATCTCATCCAGTTAGCCTTGGCCAGGAAGGGAAGGATCCTATCCTATAAATATGGTGGTCAAAGAGGAGGGCAATTCTCAAAGAGGAGGATGAAGGGCTGATCTGGGCCTCAAGGATATATAATACCATGTTTACAGGAAACTTTTTAGGAAGAAACATCTCATGTCACCAGAATTCTCTGGAAGATTCCAGAAGTTCTCAAAAATCTTGTATTTGGAGGGTAGAAGACAAGACATGCTCCTCAAGATAAGAACAACCCAAGAAGAATAGTGTGCTGCCATCTGGGGGAAATAAACTAAGTATACATTCCTAGCTCAAATGAGACCCAGGGCTGCCTAGAGAAAAGACAGCGCCATGCCACACAAACTCCGCACTGGATTAGAAGTCTAAGGCAGAGGCTGGGAAACAGGCATCATTATGATCACTTCCTCAAGTTCAGGACTCATCTTCAAGAATGAAATTAATCCAGGAAAGAAAATCCCATGCAGCTTGGGAATCTGCCCTGGCCCTCTGGCCCCCCAGGCCTCAGGATAGAACATTTGTCATGCCATTTGCCAACACCGAGAACTCCCCTTTATACAGACGCCTTTCAGTTACACAAACAATTTTTGTGGGAACATCCAGTAATCTCCGGTTTTGTTTATGGAAGCTCTTCAATATGAAGAAGGCTTAAGTCCTTGATGAGAGCAGAGCAAACAGCTGTTCTTTCTCTCCTTGGGACACTGGGCCTCTGAAGGAGCACAGGCCCCTTATTTAGTCAGCTACACTCATTTTAGGAGCTGTTTGTCACAGGTCCTCACCCTCACGTAGCCCTCAGGTAATAACAGGGATAGAGAAAGACAGCCACCACCACCCACTGCTCTAAGGAGAGCAAATGATGGGACAAGGTGGAACGGTAATAAGCCGAGATTCCTGAGGAACTCTTTCTTGGCTGAGGCCAAGCCATAGTATCAGTGTTTTTCAACGTATAGGATTATGACTTCCTGCCACTTCAGTGCTTCCTAAGGCTTCTCACTTTTCTTAGGATAAAATCCAAAGTCGTTGTTGTGTCCTTCAAGACTTGATCTGATCTGGCCCCTGTCTACCTCTCTGACACCATCATGTAGCTCATTTTAGTCCAACACGGGTCTCCTTTCTGTTTCTTGAACATGGTGGTCCCTCAGAACCTCCTTTTCCCTAGCTCTTCGCATGGCTGGGTCATTGTCATGGTTCAAGAGTCAACTCAAATGTCAGTTCTTCACATAGGCCTCCCTAGCCCTCACGCATAAAGTAGCCCCTTACTCCTCCCTGAAAACCATTCATCGATCCATCACTTACTTCATAAGATTCTCCCCAGTTTGAAATGATATTAATTTATTCAACTTTATCTTCTCCACTGGAACAGATGTAAGCATCTTCAGGGTAAAGACACATCTAGCTTATTAACTGCTGACCCCCAGGGCCCAAAACAGTGGTCGGCACACAGTAGGATCTTAAGAAGTATTTGTTCAGTAAATGGATCCCCTCTCTGGGAATACCTCAGACCCACTAAATCATACCTTTTGAGAGCCATGCCTGGAATCAGCAATTTTCACAAGGGCCTCAGATGACTTGTATATACTCTGGGATTTGAGAAAAACGGTGTTGATTTTACCTGCCTAGTCAACAGCCCATCTTTCCTTCTTATCTTCAACCTAAAGGTACTGTACTGCCTGAACCTAGGGGCAAATTTGAGGATATTTGAGTCTCCTCCAGCTTGGTGGCTCAGTCAGTCCTTCCTGCAACTACCCTTCAACAATAATGCATTTGGTGTGAGGGATGATGAGCTCAATGCGGTCAAGAGACAGTGGGTCTTCACTGAGCAGAGTGCCTGGCATCTAGAGGGCCTGCAATAAATATTTGGTAAATCAATTAATAAACAAAGTTATGAGCACCAGGCAATGTGCTAGACACCAAATACGACAGATCTACATATAACTACAAGTTGCTCCAAGTCTGGAGGGAAGACAAAAACGAAAACTTATAATTAGAATAGAAGCTGTGCGTAAACAGTACCGTGGGCTTCTCAGTGACCATAAGGTTTGAGCTACACTGTTTTATTTCTTCTGCATCCCCCTCTCATGTCAGTTATCTGAAGTAAAATACTTCAGTTTTCTGAAGAGATTGTGGTCTGCTTCTTGGCTTCATTTTTCACCGACTGGAAAATTAAGAAAACCTCTCTAGGCCTTGATTTCTACCGGTTGTACCAACTTCATAGTGTTTAGGGGAGAATTAGATAAATTAACATCCATGAAAGGCTTAGCCCAATGCCTGAGACACAGCAAGTACACAGAGCCCGTCAGCTATTATTATCAGGTATTTTTAACTCCCTCTAAACCCTGTATCCAGCCCCTCTTCAGGCACATGGGGAAAAACGCATTTTTTACAAATTCGTTTACCAATAGCTAAAGCAAAGGGGAATATCAGTCCCAGCCTCTGCCCAAGTTAATACAAATCCCAGGTTAGTGGAGTCTGAAATTCATTGGCTTTCTTCTCCTTGTAACATTGTAATTTAGAATGAGCCTTTTCTCTACATAGGAGACGGATTTCACTGTTACATTTCACAGAATCAGTATACTACTGTCTCCAAAGAAAAATTCTATTACAATGAAATCGCATGCTCAAACCCAAACCTTGTGTTAAGTGAAATTTTGATTTCAGTAAAAAAGAAATCTTAAAAAGCTACATTATTGTCCATGCCTTGGAGAGGCTTTGACTTCCTTGAAATGTGGAGACAGTGGGGTTTTTTAAGAGCTCTCCATTAGCGGGTCAGTTCCCAGATAACAGGGTCTGGGCTTTGTGGTTGCAGAAACCACATGTTCCAGCTTGCCAGGATGGTCCCGCTTTCTGCCCATCCTTACTGTTTAATAACAGCACTTTCTTGCACTCTCAAAATTGTTCCAGGGTGGGTGACAGTTACTCTAGTCATGTCTCCTCATGTTTCCTCAGTGGAAAATTCAAGGTCCAATATGGAGAAATCATGATGAAACCAACATTTGCAAAGCCCTTGCTATGTGCCGGGCCAGTCTCATCAGTCACCATGCATCTCCTTCACTCCTCCCAACAGGGCTCAGATAAGACTTCCAGAAGACTTGAACACAAAGAAGATTACAGTGGACCCCCACCTTGACTATATTCAACATAAAAACAACTACGTGTGGTAAATCAAATAAAGAAGGCTGCATGCATTTCAAAATTAAAATAGCTTCCTTCTAGATGTATCATTGCAAAATTTGGAATTCATTAATAAAAGCTGAACTTTTCACATTTTGTTTTTATCCTGGCTAGTACCTTAAGCACATACTCAGGCTGCCTGAGCTCACAGATCTAGAACTGCTCATGGTAACCTGGCAAAGTAGGTGTCATTGCCCTCATTTTACAGACTAGACCCTTAAGATTTGGAGAAATCACCCCACTGTCACACCCTGGATTTCCTGAACTCTACAACACCATGTTTATTCTCCCTCACATTTGAACATGGAATAAGATGATCTCACAACTGATGTACGCTTTTCATGCAGGATTGTCCCCTGGCCTGTTTTTATCACCTTAATGTTGTATCTTACACCTGATGGCTTCTTAGGCTCCTGGATACACAGTGAATGGTGGAGCTGATGCTCAGGTCTGTTCTATCTTGTTTCCTTCCCCTAACCACTTCGCCACACTGCACTTCAGGGATGTTTATTAAATATCATTACATGTGAAGAGAAAAACTATTAGCAATACTTCACTGGTTATGCACGGTAGTCCAACAGGTAGAAGACTCCCCACCTCCACAGTTTCCAGCTTTTGACTTCTTTCCAGTATTCTGTGTAAACAGTGGGGGTGAGAATGAGGGGGGGGGGAGCTATGGTAACAGTACCAAGAGCTGAGGAGAGGGGTCTAGAGAAAGCAGGGCATGAGGGCAAGCGTCCCCAAAGAAAGGGCTCTTTGATCCACATTTTGCAGGGTACAGACACTGCAAATTCTTAGTATATTGGGTCCTACTCGACTTTAACCCTCGTAAATCACTCTGTACCTCAGTTTCAACATCTGTAAAATGGTTATGATAAGAGTTTCATTGTGAGCAGTAAAGGAATAAC
Source organism: Mellivora capensis (assembly GCA_004024625.1). Lineage (NCBI taxonomy): Eukaryota > Metazoa > Chordata > Mammalia > Carnivora > Mustelidae > Mellivora > Mellivora capensis. Next base: position 103,229 of record PISX010003009.1, on the reverse strand, counting down.
CGTAAGCCCTCGAGAAGTGTTATCCGGGGGCCTAGGTGGCTCAGTGGGTTGGGCCTCTGCCTTTGGCTGGGGTGGTGATCTCAGGGTCCTGGGATGGAGCCCCACATAGGGCTCTCTGCTCAGCGGGGAGCCAGCTTCCCCCCCTCTCTCTGCCTGCCTCTCCACCTACTTGTGATATCTCTCTCTCTGTCAAATAAATAAATAAAATCTTAAAAAAAAAAAAAAAAAGAGGGGATGCCTGGGTGGCTCAGTTGGTTAAGCAGCTGCCTTCGGCTCAGGTCATGATCCTAGCATCCTGGGATCGAGTCCCACATTGGGCTCCTTGCTCCGCAGGGAGCCTGCTTCTCCCTCTGCCACTCTGTCTGCCTGTGCTCCTCTCTCTCCCTCTCTTTCTCTCTGACAAATAAATAAAAAAATAAAAAATAAAAGAAATGTTAACCATTACTGTTGGTCATCCCTTCAGCCTCATGTGGGCCACCTCCCCATAACATGCACATACACACACACACACATTTCCCAGCCAGATTAGATTTCTTCCAGTTATTTCAACAAGCCAAGCTCTTTACATCTTCAGAATTTAATGCATGCTGTTCCTTCTTCCTGGAATGCTCTTCCTCTCCTCTTTGAAGGGCCAGTTCATGCTCATGTTTTAAGACTTACCATAATTATTAGTTCCTCAAAGTGATTTTTCTTGACTCTCTTCAAATATAGTCTCGCTCTGCCACTTTCTATTATATTTCTCTGCTTATTCCTTCCTAGCCTTCATCGGAATCTAAAATGGCCTTATTTATTCATTTGGTAGTTTATATATACTTATCACCTGCCCTCACCCCTCCCAGGAACGTTAAATGTCTTGCTATTCTTGCATCTCTACATCTAGCACAGTGCCAGGCATGATGGATGTTCAATAAATATTTGTTGAATTGCATTCCCCGAACTCAATCAATGAAAACTTCAGATTCTAAATCCAGGTCAGGTTACAGCCAGAGGCCCCACATAGAAAGGGAAATGGTTTGCTGTACAAATGGTTTTCTTCCCCACAGGAACCTCGGTCATGGTCAAGGGCTCTGAGCCTATGGCTCAGCATTCCTTCCAGGCACCCCTTCCCATTTATCTCCCAGCGTGTGTGCTCTGTTAGTAAAGTTACTGCCGTACGCGTAATTTGATGATTCGAGTCCCTTTCTGACACTTGGCAGAGGAAAAAGTGTCCTCCAATATACATGTGCTTAGGAAGTAATGAAAGTTGCCTCACATAACTCTCATTACCTGTGCTGTTTGGGGGACAACAGTTTTCTGGGAGACATCACGGCACGGCTTCCTGAATCAAACATATGTAAGTCAGATGCCTGTGGGATCTGAACAACTCAGACTAGCTTGGGGAATTTTCTGCCCTTGACAGAGACAGAGTGCAGGGTTATGAACTTCTGTGTGCCTACGAGTCACCTACAGGTCTTAGGTAAAAATGCGCATTCCCAGCATCCCGCCCAAGAGTCTGCATGGGTGGAAACTTCGTCACCTGAGTATCTTTTATAACTGCAGACATGGTAGTTGCTGTTTGCAAGCAGCTTTACAGACATTATTTGGTTTAATACAACCAACAATCCTATGACACAGGCTTTCTCCCTCTTTCTAGATAAAGAACCTGGCGCTGAGAGAAATTAAGTGCTTTTCCCCTGGTCACGCAGCTCATGAGTGGGGCTAGGAAGCCTCCAAGTATGGTCTGTGGACCAGCAGCCTCAGCGTCCCCTGGATGTTGGTTAGAAATGCAGACTCTCTGGCCCCATCGCAGACCTGACTTTGAATGTGCATCTTTAACAAGATCCTCCACTGACTAATGGCCCATTCAAGTGTGGGAACCCAGCTCTGATTTATCTGACTCGAAGCTGGCATCTGATTAAGAGCTTGGGAGTTGGAGTCACAGACCCGAATTCAGACCCAGTTTTTCCGCTCATTAGCTGTGTAACTTTGGGAATCCTAGGCTTCTTTCTATACAAGACAGCCCACGTAACAGTACCCCTCTCTAAGGTGGTCGTGAGGAAAATAAGATAATGCTGTTACAGCACATTATTATTTTAAGCACTGACACACACTTTTACAGTCATGTTTGGTATTTCAATGAGCTTGAAGTTGTTTTAATTGTCTTAAAGCCCCCTGAGGACAAGCGACTCTTCCTTGAACTCATTTATCATCCCACAATTCCCAACTGGATTTATTCATGAGCCCTTGCTCAGTGATAGAGATCAGCCCCGGTCATTGTTACTATGTTTACATACCCAGGGAGGGAAGAAACTCTTCTTCAAGGCATAGTTTCCCTGACCCATCCCTCACCCTGTTTCTCCTTTTACAGAGAGAAGGCAGAAATGTACAGAGAAACTTCTACCAACTGCAGCAGATGAACTTGACTTTAAAGTCACCTTGAAGAAGAATGGAACTAGACATCACCAGCAGACTTTTCCCATAGTGGTTTGGGGCCTTGGGCAGATCACTTGGGCTCTCTTGGTATCTACTTCCTTTCCCCGTAAAACAAGCAAGATGCTTGCTAAGGCCTCCCGCTGCTCTTTCCAGTACTAACATTCTAATTCTTTGAGTGACTCAGTGACTCTCAAATTGCCCACCCACCCCTCCTCAGCTTTTCTGGGAGACACTGATGGGGAGTGACAAGGGTCCCATTAAGTGGGAGATGCATAGAATGGATTAAATACAGCATCTATAAAACCAGTAGAGCTACAGTACATGAGCCACCCACTGGGCTCGTGCCCGTGCCCGTGATTTCACAGCAACTCCGGAAGGTGGGTATTACTGCTCTGATTTTAAGATGAGGAAGTTAAGTCTCAAGAGAGTGTAAGCTATGGGCCCAAGGTCACTCAACAAGGTGTGGGATTTGAACCCAGGTTTTTTTTGTGTGTGCGTGTGATTTGGGATATATTATTAAGTTAAAAAAGCAAAATGGCTAATAATGTGTACAATATACTACAATTTATCTAAGAAAGGGGAGATGTGGATATAACTTAGACACAGGAGACATTATTTATCTGTCAACCTGAAAATAAAGAGCCCACAGTGAGAGGCATTGAATGTTTATTTGGAATCAAAAGGTTGCCATTGGAAGGGGCACTGGCACCCCAATGTCCACAATTGCCAAACTATGGAAAGAGCCAAGATATCCATCGGCAGAGGAGTGGACAAAGAAGACGTTGGAATATTTCCCAGCCACCATCTTGCTATTTTCAATGACACGGATGGAACTGGAGGGTATTATGCTAGAAGAAATAAATTAGTCAGACAAATACCGTGTTTGCTCATATGTGGAATTTAAGAAACAGAACAGATGAACATAGAGAAGGGGAAGGAAACGTAAAATAAGACAAAGAGAGAGAGAGGCAAACCATAAGAGACTCTTAACTATAGGAAACAAACGGAGGGTTTCGGGAGGGGAGGTGGGTGTGCAGATGGGGTGATGGGCATTAAGGGGGTCATTTGAAGTTATGAGCACTGGGTGTTGTATGCAACTGATGAATCACTGAATTTTACCTCTGCAGCTGATAATACAGTATGTGTTAATTCAATTGAATTTGAATTTTTTAAAAAGATTGCATTCAGAGAGCACAGATTCCAGCAACGTCCCCTACCGGCAGGGCGAAGACAAGGAGTTTCTATGAGAAAGAGGAAAAGGGCAACCACATGACTTGGAGAAAAGAGAAACAAATTTCCCACGGATACTGACATGCCGCTTACACTCTGCTGGACTCTTCTCTTGGCATTAACCCATGAAACCGCTCCTGGTGTCCATTAGCTAACTATCCTGTCTTCAGAAAGTCTGCAGTTGGTCCACACTTGTCCTGTTGACTTTACAAACAACTCTGTGTAAGACACTCGCTGCTTCTGAGCCGGCTCAACGGCCCTTTTGCTCAGTTCAGAGTCCATTAGCCATTTGTTCTAGCAAGGAAAAGGGAGCTTTTCTCGGAAGGGAGTCTGTCATGTCCAGAAGCTTTATGGAACCCCACATATCTATATCCATATCAATATCTATGCAGTAGAAAGAGCAACTGTAGACATTTCTAAGTGGTTTCGTACAGGAAGAGAGAAGGGATTGGGTGAAGGTGGTGGAGATTTATTTTTCATATACCTTGTTTTAAAAAGCACTCTTGGGGCGCCTGGGTGGTTCAGTGGGTTAAGCCTCTGCCTTCAGCTGAGGTCATGATCCCAGGGTCCTGGGATGGAGCCCCGCATCGGGCTCTCTGCTCAGCAGGGAGCCTGCCTCCCCCTCCAAACCCCGCCTGCCTCTCTGCCTACTTGTGATCTCTGTCAAATAAATAAATAAAAATATTTTTTAAAAAATAAAATAAAATAAAAATAAAAAGCACTCCTTAAAAATTCCAAGGAAAAATGAGGCGAAGGAATTGAAATGTGTCACCAGTTGTTGGCATAAGCATACAGGGAGGAACTATTCAAAGTGTCTTTAAAGCACAATTACTGGGCTGCACACGCCGGCGAAGACAGATCTTAGGACAGAGGAGCTGGGAAAAACAACTGTTTGCCAGTAACTGGGTTGTGGCAGTAGTGTTGGTAATGTTATTCCAGGACGTTGTCCACGTAAGTGTGGGATAAATCAAATGATTAATACTGCGAGTATCATGGAAAAGCTGGCTCTTCCACGTGGGAGAAAGGGAACAGAGTTGTGAGACAGATGGCAGGGAGCACAGAGCCTGCGAGGATGAATCTGAATACAAGCCGCCTGTGTGAGACACCTCGGCATGACGCATCTCTCCCATTTCTCTCCACAGAAGAGGCCAGGAACAACAATCCAGAAGCAGCGCGCCCCGCTTGGTCTAGATTGTTATCTCTAAACTCCATTTATCACTGAAAGAAACCAGGGCTCCTCAGAGAAATGACTGATTTCATGTCGGGGCAGAAAATGTACAAGATGAGCCTGGAAAATTCGTCATACCAGGAAGCAAAGAAGCTATCAAAGATTACTAGGGTGGTGTCAAAAGGACCCAGGGGCCGACTTGTAGAGGCTCCCATCCACCAAAGATGGAGTAATTTGAGCACCTAATCTACAAATCACATCTAGTATATTTCAATTCATGTTATTCAAAAACACTTATTAATCACCCTGAGAGGTTGCTGTGGAATCAACATATTATTTACAAAACTGGAAAATAAAGGGAAAGAATGAAGCATTAATTTTATTTTTCTATAAGAACGAGGCCTTGGCATAACCAAATAGTGGATGTAGGAAAGTTTCTCTGCATAGCTGTATTTTAAAAAAATAAATAAATAAAAGATGGAACCCAGAATTAGCCCATCATCCTTTTGCGATAAGAATCAATGGATCTTAGCGATGATCAATGACTACTCCCATTGTGGAGACGGTCAGACACCGCATACCTCCTGACAGAAGAACAAAGTACCATCAGCAAAGCAGGCTTGCCAAAAAACAATTGTGAGCTTAATCAAAATTCAACATCCAACTACCGAATTACAGTAAACACAAGGGATGGGGGTATCTGTTAAATGTCACCACAGAGATGGCATCGGTAAGATGGAGGGGCGAGGGCGCCTATAGGACAACCCACCCAGTTTCACAAAATCGGCTCACCATCAGCCCTGCAGTTCAGGGGATTTACTTCATTCTTCAAACCCAGAGAGAGCAGTCTGAGTCTGGGCTGTCACGTTCAAGGTGTTTCTACGTATAAGTACAGCCATCCACTATTTCATACTGCTTCTAGAAGAGTCAGGTCTACACTTTTCTGTGTTGCGATACATATTTTTTTTAATCATAGATCTATTTTTCCTTTTGTATTTCTATTCCAGAATTCCAGATGGGCATTATAATGTCTTTGAAAATTATGTGTCTGCGTGGATATGATATTTCAACTTGGTGTCACCATAATAAAGGGGTGAGAGGTCTTTGGTGTGAAAGGTGGTTCTGAAGCTGGTCAGGTTGAGAGCATGGCTGTGTCAGAATTTGAGTTCCTCATGCTCTCTGGGTCTCCCATTCTAGATCCCTCCCTACCACAGGTATAACGTCAGCACCTCCCCCGTGGTGGGCTGTGGGGATTAAATGCTGGCTATCGGCTTAATGAATTCAGTTATTGTGAGGAGGATTATAATTATTACTATTATAACTAATTACATAAAATTTCTCTTCACAACTTTGTCTGATTGAAGCTGGGCCTCTGTGACCTGACCCCACCCACATCATACTACCGCAACCTTGTTGTCCAACCTAACGTGACAACTTCCTGTCTCCTGAGTGGTCTCTGCACTTCTCAGGCCTGGCTGTGTGTGTGCCATTCACTCTGCCTAGAAGGCTCGATCTGTGCCCCCAACCCTTCCCACTCTTCTTCCCTTTAGACTCAGTTCCGCTAGCTCTTCTTCCAGAAAGGCCCACATCCACCAACCAATCTTATGTCCCTCTCTCCTTTATGTTCCAAACTCCGAGTTCCCCGCCCCTCTCAGAGCCATATAATAATTAGTTGTAATTTTATCCATGTCCCGTATGAGGCTGTAAATCCCCTGAGATCACAGAGAGCTTCTTGTGTCTTTGAATTCTGGTACATGAGTTGGTGTTCAATAACTGTTGTTGATTAACTGAATAAATGAGTAAGTGAGTGACGTGATCTCTTTCCTAGAAACTCTTCCTAGGCCTGGTAATTCGCAGAGCCAGGCCCAAAATGTAGGTCTTAAAACATCCAATCCAGAGGGCCTTCCTGTAGTAACACAGCTCACCACAGTGGTTTGGCCCAGTCAACAGAGCAGAACAAATATTCTCCTTTCTGGAAAGTTTTACTTCCAGTTCCAGGATTCCCAACGATCTTGGACAAAGCGCTACCTTCAAAATGATGAGGAAGAGCGTGGACATAAAAAAGAAGTAGGTAGGACTCAGGAAGTGTGAGGGCTCTCTGGAACCGACCATTCTCTTGGGCTCTTATATGCCCATCAGATTTTCTCCTGAGGGTCTGCCCTGGTGAGGATCCTGCCAGCCCCACCCCAGCCTCATAGTCCAGACAATTCTGTCTTCCCAGGAGGTACCTGATGGACCATAAAGGCACCCACTTAAAAATTCTGTCGTGACAACCATCATATATTACCAGGTCCAAGCAGGACTGGGGGAAACACCAAAATTTTTGCTTTCATCAGATCTGTGGCTGTTAGGTGATGGGTCAGTGGCAACCAACTCCTTAGGAAAGAGGTCTTCACTTCAGGGTCCCAAACTTGGTGACCACTGGCAGAGTGGACTTGGCTATCAGCTTCCCCAGATCCAGACACTCCACAGGCCAGCAGCATGAGCCTGGGAGATGGTAGAGATGCAGAGTCTCCCTCAGGCCCCACCCAGACCCACTGAATTAGAATTTTACCAAGATCCCTAGGGGATTCCTATAGGCTCAAAGTTTAGAATGCACTGCTCTAGGGCACCACAGGTTTGACTGCTAGACTGAGTTTCTTCTTCTTCTAGAAAAGTACTTTGAATTCCAACAAGAACTACATCCACTTAAGAGATTGATGTCACTCAGAGAGAGAGGAAGGAAGGCTTTTTGAACAGGCTTTGTTCAGCCCATACTGCCTGAGTAAGCTCTAACTGGATTCTTTCTCTCCCTTTCTGGCTTTCTACCTTCCTTCTTTCCTCCTTTCTTCTCTCCTGTCCTTTCCTTCTCTTCCTTTCTCTCCTTCTCTCCTGCCTGCCCTTCTTCTTTTCTTCCCCACTGGGAAAATGGAGAGGAAAAAGTCCTACCATCTTCCAACAAAAGAATTCTCTTAGTCGTGTTTCCCCAGGGGTCCAGGCCCTCTGGGATAACCCCAGTGAGTGTGCTCTGACACGTACCCAAGAACACAGCCCCCCGGAGCCGTCCAGCTGAAGAGGCAGAGGAGAGGCCCCGGAAGTGGGGGAACGGGGAGCAGGGAAGGGGCTGAAGAGGCTCCACGGGGAGCCAGGCCCCACAGAGTGAGCTTCTAAAAACAAACATTCTGGATGGCTTTTCTCTACTCTGGCCAAAACCTCCCTTCTGGGAATGAGGCCACAGGACCCTCTGTGGTCCCCATCCTCGGGCAGCCACAGGGCAGATTCAGCACCAGAGCTACCCGCTGCTGCTACACCCAGTCCCTGGCAGAAGACTGGTGTCCACTTGCCTGATGAGACCTTAAAAATTAACACATGAGTGTCCTCGGTCCTCTTCCAGTGAAGGAGGGTTCTGGCTTTGTCTGATTAGTTTTCCCCTCCTCACACTCCTTTGGGAGTCTGCTGCTGTTGCCACTTGGGTTCTTTGGTGTGTGCACATGGTGAGACAAGGAAAAAGGAAAAGAGGGATCAGATTAAGGGGTCATAAAGAAGAGGGCTTTTTAGGTGAGTTTTAAAACACGAGAACAGGTGAAGGATGTGAGGACTGTTGTGGGAGAGAAAAAAATAGGTGTTGTGTCCTCATAAGCCAGTCGTTCTCCAAGTGGGACCTAAGACATATAGTATCAACCTCATTTAGGAACTTGCTAGAAAAGCAAACTCTCAGGCCCCATCTCAGAACTATTGAATCAGGTAGTCTGGGGATGGGGCCCAGCAATCTCTTTTAACCTGCTTTCCAGGTGATTCTGATGCCTGTTTGTTTGAAAACTGCCATTATAAACTATGCATTATTTCCATAGTAAATGAGAATCAGAGGTTAAAAAAAAAAACCAAACCTTTAGTTCATTTGAAACTATTGCACTCTTTCTTTGGCCGCACCTTCAACTCTAAGATTGGGAGATGTGGGTCACCGACATGATAGGGTTACCCTTCTCTTCCTGGTATTCATTGCAAGAAAGAGTAGTTGGATGCCATGCATCTTCATTCTACTCTTAGGAAGAATCCCCCTACAAGACTTCTGTCTGGTCCCTGCATGGGCCAGAGGCCACCGGATAGTATATAAAGTTGAAGGACTGCTCTCTTCTCCTTGGGGTTTTAACGCTCAAGAACTAACATCGACGAGACCTTGTTTTTATTCAGTCGTAGATGGCAAATTAGACTTCTGCCCCAGCCTGCAATTTTACCTAAAACTTTAACCAGAACTAGCCAGAAGCTGGAGCCATGAAGAGAAAGCATATATTCTTGGGATTCAAGTTTTCCTAGATGCCACAAGCCTGTAAGGACAGGGAAGTTCAACACAAAACAAGATCACTGTTTTCTTCCACTTCGTTCATGGAGGGACCTCAGCTTCCCAAGCCTCCCTCCAGCAGCTCCTGCAATGTCATAAGTCAGGCTGGCATTACCAGTGCCATGTCTCCCGCACAGGGATGTCTTCTGCTAGGAATTACCCTAACTAATGAGTTCAGACTTCTATGGAACACAGACATGTAAATAGACTGCTCTACTACAGGCAGATTTCTACAAACCTTAAAAGAATAAATAAAAAGGAGCAAGACATGCAAATGGTTTAAAAATCATACACAAATATGGTGAAAGTGTATGAAACAAAAAGTAAAATCGCTGTCTTTCACTTTTGACTACCTCATTTCCAAATTTGGGGGGCATAGATTGTTCCAGAAATATTTTATGGTACAGGCTAGCATATATATATTCCTTTTTATTCACACATGGGATCATTTTGGGCATACTGTTCTGCACTTTGATTTTCTCCAGTAATAACTTGGAAATTGTTGAGTGCATTCTTAATGGCTGCATAATATTCCATCATAGGGATGTGCCATAATTGTACTCACAAATCCTATTTATGGCTCTTTCCCATGTTTACCTTCTACAAACAACATTGCAGTGAACATTCATGTATCCATAATTTGCAAATATACAAGTGGATTAAACTACTACATATAGATCAGAGGGCATATGCATTTACAATTATTGCCCAAATGCCCAACTAAAATATTACATCAGTAATAATATGCTCATTGACTGTGATGAGTGTCCCTGTTTCCTTATTCATTCAACAATATGGAGTATTATCAAACTTTTCAGATTTTTGCCAATCTGATAGGTGAAAAATGGCATCTCATTGCTGCTTAGATTTGCATGTCTTTAATTAGAAGAGAGTTGAACATCTTTTCAGGCATTTATTGGCTATTTGCATTTTTTATGTGTGAACTGCCTTTCATATCCTTTGCCAATTTCTTAGTTGGTTTGTTCATATTTATTCTTATTGATTTGTATGAGCTCTTTGTGTTTTTTGTAAACAAATTTTTTTGTATTTCTAAAAGAAGGAAATCATCTTTTTTCTGTTGTATGAATTGCAAATATCATGTACATTTTATCATTTATCTCTTGACTCCATGGAATTTGCTTCCATAAAGGCATTTTAATTTTGATGTGATTGAATTCATTAATTTTTTGCTTTATGGAGACCAGCATGATGGGGGGGAAAACTCAACACTGAGATTATCCACTTCCTTTTCCAGCTGGTCCTTTGTGAGCCAGAGAGTTGGAGTGGACAGAGGCTGAGACAGAGTGGATGGAATGTGTGTGAGCTGTGTGTCCACCGGCTGTGAGTGCTGGGGAGGGTGCTGGGTCAGCCACTCCCACAGACTTGGGACAACACTCCCATCACATGTCACTTTTGCAAAAAAAAGACAGCCCATTGGTCTGATCTTTGCCCTCACAGAGAAGTCTCTTTCTGGGGCCTCATCGCCTTCTCTACAATCTGACCATGGTGACATCACAACAGACCATCAAGCGAACTTCATAACTCTGACCTCCAGGAGATTAAGTTGGAATTTTTTGTTCCTTTCCTCCTGGGGGTCCACTGTGCTCCTAACTGTATGGGTACAAATAGTTCAGCCATCTCACCCAGGAGAAACAGAAGCCCTCTCGTACTAACAGAGGAGTTAGTAATGAGTCCTTGATTCTTCCAAAATGTCCTGTTACAAAATTAATGAACCAACCAATCACCTCTTAATTGAATCCCGTATTGGTGGCATTTCAAGAAACATAACAAGGAAAGTGAAACTCATTCAGGTTCTGTGGGAAAGGGTACCTGTGGGCGGGGTGGGAGGGGTGGGAGGGGTGGCGAGGACACATTCCCCTGCCCAGAGGTCTGCCCCAGAATCAGTGCTCACTTCCTAACCCAACCCATCTAACAACACCATTTTGATTTTATTTTAAACCACACCCACGGCCCTAGCTGTTGGGGGAAATGCTTGGAATCATGTGTCAGAATGGAGATGGTGAGATGGTAGAGATGGAACTCTGTCTACTTCACTTTTTCGGGTGAATGGAGGAGAGGCGGCACAGAGTTACCTGAGGTGAGAAGCTTATGTAATTCATAGCCCACCGTAACCCTTATGTGCCGACCCCAAGGAACGAGTACAAACTGTGTGCTTTGCAGCTCAGTTAGAGCGAGCATCATGTTACTTCAAGTCTAATTAAATCTAGCTCGGAAGCCCTCACTCACCAGGTTGACGGGAAATTCAGTCTGAGTGGCGATTTTGAGAACCCTCCACTCCCCAAGTTCATACAAGATTCCGGGATCTTATTTGGAGGTTGGGTAACAGGAGAAGGGTCTGGAGTCACCTCACTGCTGAAAGAGGCAGAGTTCTTAAACCAGTGGCCCTTTTGATGATGAGCGGTAGGGCTATCCTGTTCACACCCGTGGGCCCTGGCTCTTTCCCTGAAGCCCTAATATGACTGTTTTCTGAGATTCCACAACCTTCGCAGGGTGCTGGGTGGAGATGGGGCGTTGGCCTCACTGGCTGCAGGACTTGCCAAAATCCTAACACTTACCCAGTTGTGGTGTTTTTAAAACACATCTGCAAATTCCTTAATGTTCCTCCCATCAAAAGGGGAGAATCTAATCACCGCCTCCTTTGAACATGGACTAGCTTTGGTGTTGTAGGCTGGCTTGGGTCTCTCTCTCTCCACCCCTGCCTGGCAAAATTCACACATCAAACCCCCAGTCTCCCAGGACCTCAGAGTGTGACTATTTGGAGATAGTGCCTTTAAAGAGGTAAATAAGTTAACACGAGGCCAGTTGGGTGGGTCTTCATACAATCTGAATCTTTTTTCATACAAAATGAAAAAAGATCAGGACCCAGGCACACACACCATATGCAGACCATGTGAGGACCCAGGGAGAAGACAGTCACCCACAAGCCAAGAAGAGGGGCCCCAGAAGAAGCCAACCCTGATGACACCTTGGTCTTGGACTTTGAGCCTCCAGAACTGTGAGACAGAAATCTCTGTTGCTGAAGCCTCCCAGTCTGTGAGCGGCTTTGTAACGGCAGCTGTAACTAGTGGATACACATGGTGACTCACTTCTAATGAGTAGAATGCTGTCCAAGTGAGGCCATGGGACTTCTCGGGCTGGGTTAGAGAAGGTAACACAGCTCCTGCCTGGCTCTTGCTCCCAAGGTACTTGCCCTTGGAGCCTAGCCACCACGTGGCAAGGAGGCAGCCCAGGCCACCAGAAGTGTAGGTGCTCTGGCCAGCAGCCCCGAGCAGGGCCCCGCAGACAGCCAGCATTCATTGCCAGGCCTGCGAGCGAACAGAGCATGAGAAGACTCCAGTCCCAACTTCCAGACGCCCCAGCTGCGTGCAGAGACACAGAGAGAGAGAGACATGCTGTTCCCACTGAACCCTGATCAAACTGCCAATTCATGAGCAAAATAAATGTTGTTGTTGTTCTAAGCCACCAAGTTTTGGGATGTTCCTTTAAGCAGCAATAGATAAAAGGAACACCCGTCTTGAGGTGTCAACAGCTCTTTCTGGCTCTCTCCAGTCTGAAGGAACATTTCCTTTCTCATCTTCCCACTGCAAAAGATCCCACATAATCTCCTTTCACTTGACTTTAGCAATCCAGTGTTGGCTTCTCTTTCCAGGGGGTGAGGGTGGGAGGAGGAGAGGTTTATGCCAACCAGTTTTTTTGTTATTAATTCACACTAATACAGTCATCTGAGGGCTCCCTGCATAGCACTTTTTAAATTCCTGTGGAGGGCGAGATCTGCGTAAGAAAGCAGGTCACTGCATCTTTATGCAGTGGCGGTCAGCTCCGGCAAGGTCTGCTTGGGCTGCCTCTGCTCTGGCTTCAGGCCAATCTTGAGTTCACCCCCAGCACTCTCGCCACATCCCTCAACCAATTCCTCAGACGCCGGAGATGACTGCAGGTAGCCTCATATGTTGAGCTGGGGGGTGGAGGGACGGTTCTAGCACATACTACACAGGACAGCTCTTTGTCTACTGTAGACACTACTGCTTTCTCTTTCCAGTTTCCCCATGATCTACCCCTCTGCCCAGGGCAGTCACCAGGGGCCTGCCTCCACCCCTCCAACACTGAAATGCTACCCCCCTGTAGCTAGCATACGACATCCAGCAGAATACAAAACTCTGGGCCACCAAACAGGAACCGCGATGCTCCTGAAGCATGCCCCTAAGGCTTTCAGCTCATTCCAACGCCCTTCCAATCTCATTTTCGTGTTGTTACTCATGTTACTTGTTTCTGTTGCTTTCCCTGGGAGCTCAAGGAAATTGGCAAGAGCTGCGCTATTTTCTCTTCTCTTTGTTGCTTTGAAGAATGTGACCATGGCAGCCCTCCTCCAAAGTTCCGAACGCCAAAGTCAACACTAGTGTGCAGAACCGACAGCCAGTCGCCCAGCACATGGTGGCCTGGTCCCGCTATGGCAGTAACCTCACCTGCACAAGGCACAGCACACAGCGGCAGAATAGCAAGGAGCCGAGGCAGATGCAAGAAGAAATGCTCCTAGTATGTCCCCCTTCATCTTAGGTGTGGGATAGAGGGTGTTAGTCCTTACCCCAGAGGTGGACAGACTGTAGCAATCGTGCCAGTAGGGGGCACCATAGAGAGCAGTTGGGGAAAGCAGGCAGCATCCCAAAGAGGCAGCAAGATGTGGCAATTGTAACAGGAACTCACAGCGACCATTTGTTACTCTGTAACAGGCATCGTGCCACGCCCTTTGCACACTAGCTCACTTGATACTCAGAACAACATGATGAGGCAGATGCTATTATTACTCCCACTTCACAGATGACAAAACTGAGGCTGGAAGTTGCTAAGTGGCTTACCCAAGACTACAGAGCAAACGAGGACAGCTGACCAATGAGCAAGTGAGGACACGTCTCTTGTCTCCTAATCAGTATCAAAGGAATGTCAAAGGAATCTGGTCTGAGAGGGCAGGGACCCTTGTGTCCCCCCCATTAGAAGAGCTGCCATTCCCAAGCATTCACCGTGGGCTACCCAGCTGAGGTCTCTCCCTGATCGTTCACATCAACCCTAGGAAGTAGGTGTGCTCATTATCTTCATCTTCGTGATGAGGATTTTAAACAAGGAAGTGGTGTGATTTGATTTGTATGGTGAAAGGATCTTTCCAGGTCTCTCTGCCCAAATCCCTAAAGTCACTTCCTGCCGCAGGGAGAATGGATGCTGGGAGGCAGGGTGGAAGCGTGGAGAGCAGTTACAGGGTGTGTCTTCTTGCTGGCCATGTGGAGAGGAGCAGGGGAATGACAGGGACACGGGCGAGGCATGACTCTCTTTCCTCAGGCTTGAAGCGAGCATCAGCATGGCTGTGACAAGTAGGTGGCAGGCCCCACCCTCAGGGCAAGCACCTGGCACAGAGCCAACACCAACGGGGGTAGGGGTGGTGGCAGTGGTGGGGGTGCACATCAGGGGAGATGAGGACAGATGGAGACACACGGTCCCCAAAAGGGAAAGAAGTGTCCAAAGGAAAGAAAGACAGCAGTCGCTGACAGGACCATTTCGCAGAGGCTGATCCTGAGGACCATGTGGCAAATAGAATGATGGTGCCAGCCTTGAGCTCCATGCGTGCCAGCCTCCTTGCCCCGCACACTAAACTCATTCTCTCTGAATCCTCCAGAGAACTCAATGAAGCTGGTCCGACCCATACCCTGCATTTATGTTGGAGAACATGGATCAGAGAGCCGAGGCCTGGAGGCCACCAAGCCACAGAGGACCGTAGGCCCCTCTACTTGCCCTCAAAGCCCAGGTAGTGACTTCTATGCCACTTCTCCTCCCTACCTCTGAACCGGCCTGGAGGCCACCAAGCCACAGAGGACCGTAGGCCCCTCTACTTGCCCTCAAAGCCCAGGTAGTGACTTCTATGCCACTTCTCCTCCCTACCTCTGAACCGGCATGGGTGCTGCCTCATCCCGTGACACCCACCCCCGGGCCCCACAGGGAGGCTGCAGGGTGGGCGGATGGGCAGCGCACTCCGTTCTTCGGTCTTGGGGTCTGGAGGTCACGGCCCCGCAACAGGCACACAAGCCCCAGCCCGGGCAGGGCTCCCTCCGGAGTCCTGCTATCTGCCTCATTTCATCAGGCTGGCAGCGGCCGAGCACAGGAAATTAAAAGCAACTTGTAGATTACGGAGCGTGGCACCAAGTGATCTCAGACAGATTCTGTCCCCCTTCCCTCCTACCTCTCCCTTCTGCAAGAAGGTAGCTCGAAGCAGTCCACAGCTGAACTCTGCAGAGAGCCAGTATGTCCCCTCCCGGGGCCCCAGAGGCCAAGAGGGAGGCCCTGCCCTCAGAGAGCTGGGAGTCTGGGGAGGCAGGTCCCAGACTGATGGTGGTGGTGTGTATGTGTGTGTGTGTTGGGGGTGGGGGGGATGTATTTTAGAAGAAGCCACAGAACAGAGTGGTAGCCTCTAAGGGGCAAACTGAGCTCATGGGGGAAGCAAAGCCCAGTTTTTCTTTTTATACCCTTTGTCTGGTTGAACTTTGTACTATGTGCTTATGTTAACTATTTTGATAAACAATCCCTACTTTAAAGATGAAATAAGATAAAGGTATACATAGAGAAGAGACATCCAACCCAGGGAGGAGGGGATAGTTAGAAAAAGTTTCTTTCAGGTGATATTCTTTTTTTTTTTTTTTAAGATTTTATTTAATTATCTGACAGACAGAGATCACAAGTAGGCAGAGAGGCAGGCAGGCTCCCTGCTGAGCAGAGAGCCCGATGCGGGGCTCGATCCCAAGACCCCAAAACCACGACCTAAACCAAAGGCAGAGGCTTTAACCCACTGAGCCACCCAGGCGCCCTCAGGTGATATTCTTATGTTGAGTCTTAAAGAACAAAATGAACTAAGAGTAACAAAGAGGGGGAAGGACTTTCAGGCAGAGGACCAGGTCAAACAAAGGCTTAGAGGTGAGAGGTTGCCAGGGAACTTACTGAAGGGGAAAAGACCAAGCACTGAGAGATAAGGGACTGGATTCTCAGCCCCTCTCCTCCCTCCTCCCTCTACCAGCCACATGCTGCAGCAATTGCTCAGTACTAACCTCGGGCCTGTTGTGAAATCAATTTCAAGAGGGAGTGGGGGTGGGAATCTTCCCCATTGCGCCATTATGTGTTAGCAGTGACATCCCAGAGCTGACATACCCCATGAGCGGGGACACCTGCCCTTGCTATTTGCCCAGCATCCCTTCCTCTGAGTTTTGGCTAACGTACCCCCTTTCCTTTCTTTGAGAAGTCTCCCCTGTTCTCTCGTGTGGACCTGAGAAGATGATCAGTGATGACACCCCTACTCCATGTTACCACAGCCAAGAGAGGGGGTGGGTGGCACAGCTGACCCAGACTCCCCCACTACCCCAGGACTCCCTCTCTCTGAGATCGGATCTTGGTGGGAGCCTTGTTAGCGTGCTGAGAGGCCGGGGTGATTCTGCTCTGTGGGGAAGCCCTGAAGAGGTTCAGGCTCCTGCTCTCTGAGAGATGATTGTTTCATTCTCCCTTCAGTCCTGTGAACTACCCAGAAGCCACCTAATAAAGTCCTTTCATTGGCCAGAGCCCATTTCTGTTCCTTATAATCAAAGAACCCTAGCAAATGCCCTCTTCTTTGAGGGTCAAATAAAAATTGGTTTGAGACCCTGTCCTACAGGTGATGCCCAGTCCTCATTCTTGCCCACCCTTCTGAGGACGTCCTTCATCACCTGCTTCCACGGAATTCTCTTAGTTTATGGATGATCTCAGCATCCTGTGCGGGCTGTCGGTGCCAATACAAACCAGGAACTCAGCACCTTTTTCACAATTTCTCTTCACTTATACAAGGGGTGTGTGTGTGTGTGTGTGTGACAGAGAGAGAGAGAGAGACTGTATAAAATTAGACATCCTTGGGGCCCCTGGGTGGCTCAGTGGGTTAAAGCCTCTGCCTTCGGCTCAGGTCATGATCCCAGGGTCCTGGGATCGAGCCCTGCATTGGGCTCTCTGCTCGGCAGGGAGCCTGCTTCCTCCTCTCTCTCCCTACCTGCCTCTCTTGCCTACTTGTGATCTCTGCCTTTCAAAGAAATAAATAAAATCTTAAAAAAAAAATAGACATTCTTGCTCTTAAAATTTCCACAAATCTCAAATTTTAATTTCCCCCAATGGGTCCACTCCTCCTGTATCTCCTCTCCTTCAGATTCTCTTACCCAAATTCCCTATTTGTTTTATACGCAAAACACCAGTTCTCTCTTCATCATTCTGTCTCCTGCCAACTTTGCCCTCAGGGTCTCAAGATAATTCTTTTCCAGAAGAGAATTCTGGGGCCAGGCATTAGCATTGCACCCGACTACAGTGATTGCCACAGACAGAAGAAGAGGATCAGACCAAAAGAACTGCTGTGGCCCCTTCCAGTTATAGGAACAATGATTCTGGGCTCAGGAAAGGTCACAATCCTTCTTTCTACTTTGGCTCATATTGCATTGGATGGGGGCGACTACCTGTGCAAGAACGCAGGGCTCTCCACAGGCCACATTCGTTTCTCTCCAGAGGCAGAAGGATGAGGGAAGGATGCTTTGGGAATTAGAGCCTCAGATGGGCTGAGGATGTGACCAGTGACCAGCAGTGACTCTGGGCAGGGCAGGAGTCTGGGTGGTGCCTGGCTTCTCTCTCTGCTAAGTCTTTGCCATGTTCCTTTGTATACATAAGCCCAGTCCCTGGACACTTTGGGTCCTAGGGACGTGAGACCTACATGGTATTTACTCTTCATGGTAATCAGTCATGATCTCTGTGGTGTCTGATCAATGCCTCTAAAAGTAGCATATTCGTTTCCTAGAACTCAAGCTTCCCACTAATCATTCATTCAATAAACATGTCTTAAGTTCCCCCTCTGTGCTAAGCAATGGGGACAAGAGCAAAATAAAACCCAGCTCTTATCATGAGAGTCTAAGAACCTCGTGGGGGATGTAGGGAAGAAACGGGCAGTTATTTACAAGTGAGGGAAGTTCTGGGTCACAAGTCTACTTTTCAAATAGCTATTGAGCATCTTCAGGGTGCCAGCCTTTGTCAAGGGGTATATCAGATCTCTGTAAAAAATGGAAAAAAAGAAAACAAACAAACAAACCCGTGAGCTTGACTGTGTGTTGGGTGCCTGGGGGCAGGGAACGTGAGCAGGAGAACATTCACAAGCACCTCATGCCATGCGAAGCACACAGAGTCGCTCAGTAAATATTTATTGAATAAATGCTGACTAAAATATAATTACAGATCCTGGCATGGGCTAGGCCAGAAGCAAAGGGCATCGTAGCTTACTGCTTGAAAATCAGAGAGCATGTTCAAATGTGGGATGACGTCTGACCCTTGCCTGAACCAGTATGTGTCTTGGATGGCGCATGAGTTTGGTGAGGGTGGTGGGGAAAAGATGAGCCATGGAGTTGGAAGAAGTCTGGGGTGACAGTGCCGAGGGCTGCCTGTGACATATTAATAATCGAGAAGCAGTCAGGCCTGACCTCCAGGCAGGACAGGGAGTGGCTGCTGCCTCTATGTGTCTATGTTTTCATGGCAGAAAGTGGAAGTCGCCATTCACCCACTCAATAACAGAGTCGACAGAAATATGGGATTTAGAATCTAGCAGACTGGGGTTCAAATCCCAGCTTCGCCACCTTTTTTGTCACTGAGATGTTGAGCAAGTAACTTAACTTCTCTGGGCCTCAATAGTGTCAGCTCTGTAACAGGAATCAAAATGCCCACCCCAGCGGAGTGTTGTAAATGATTACACAGGGTCGTGTACCATAAAATCCTTAATAGAATGCCTGGCTCCTAGTGAGTACTTTTTTAGAAAAGATTATATTTATTTATTTAGAGAGAGAGAGAGACAAAGATAGAGGGCACACAAGCAGGGGCCAGGACAGAGGGGGAAGCAGACTTGTCCGCTGAGCAGAGAGCCCAAAGTGGGACTTGATTCCAGGACCCTGGGATCATGGCCTAAGCTGAAGGCAGACGCTTAATCAACTGAGCCACCCAGGTGCATCTCATAGTGAGGGCTTTTTAAGTGGTTGTTTTGTTACTGTCATTATGATAATTATTATTATTACCGTCATTCTTTTTGGAATACTGTTGCTTCTCATCCATCTGCCTATACGGCCTGCAAAGAAACTTACCTGCAGGCCCCATCTCTTCTACCCTGGTTATCTCAACAGGGCAAGGGAATTTAGATCCACCGTTTGATGGGCATTGTGGACGACTGCCCAAGAGAAATTCTCCAAGAGCACGTGGGCCAAACTTTCTCAGTTCACCATTGAGGAGACTGGGGCCCAGGGAAACTGAGGTCTTGGCCCTCGTCCCATGGAGGCTTAGAGGGAAGTGGGGTTACTGCCCCGAGTTTCCAGATTCCTGTCCTATGCCTCTCCCGCTCCAGCCCACTGTAATCCAGCTGACTCCGTTGCTGTGTGGACAGGGCCAAGATTAAAATCAACTTCAAATGCCAAGTTTCCAAAGCCAAGTCCCCTGGAGGAGCCAAAGCTCTTGTCCTGCCCCCTCCAGAGGTGCCTGTTTTCCTCACACTCTGCAGCCTCCACAGGCTGCTACTCAGGGTCTGAGCCTGGAGTCTGCCTGACCCCTGGAGAAGGAGGTGTGAGGCCCTTCCCAGCCAGTGTCAGCTTACAGTGGGAGCCAGGCGGGTGGGGATGAGGCCAGGGCCCAGCCAATGCAGGGAATGTTATTGCTTCCCCAGGCTCTCCTCCCCAGCAGAGGCTGCGTGCGAGTCACACCGTGGTGGCCTCACCAGAGCACGGGGTCTGTTTCTCACCAGCAGGCCTCAGTGGGTCGCTTTGGAGTCAGCCATTCTCTGGCAGTTGTTCAGGCTCCCATGGCTTCCCACAAGTCCCCTCTTGGTCCCAGGTCACAGCTCTCCTCTGAAGGAGAAGCTCAAGGGGAGACCCTCAGCAGGATGGGAGAAGCTTGTCTCTTTCTGGAGCTCCCCCAGTAGCTTTCCAAACCCTTCGCTGAGGGCTCTCACGGGAGGATTCAAACGGCCCGGATGTGCCATGTGAACTGCCCGGTTGCTATTTTTGTCCCCTCTGTGAGACTCAGAGAGCCTGCCATATCTACAGGTGAATTTAAAAATTCTTAATGTAAAAGAAGTGATTTTCTGCATCATGGATCTCTACCCACATCTGGCCTGACCCACAGGTAGTCAGGCTGTGAGCTAACTGAGGCCTGTAAGGGAGCCATGGCCTAGCCAATGGGACTCTCCTAGACTGGACGGTGACCGACCAACTGAACTGGCCAGATCCTCCCTCATGCCCTACTCTCTGCCTAAGTCCTTACTGAGGCCTTCTGCAGGCCGGGTGCTATGCAAAGTCCCAGCAGTACAAATGCAGAGGGTTCCACAGCCCCTCAGTAGGAATTCAATGTGTGACCCTGTCCTGTGTTATGGACTTAGAGCACCTGTCAGGATTTTCTTGGGACATAAACACAACTCCCATTTATAGGGTAGCCATTACCCAAAATAAACCAACACATTTATTAGAATCCTTGACTTCAAGGAACAGAAACTGAACCCAGTCTGCCTTGAGGAAAAGTCAGAATTCACTGGCTTCTATCTCAGAGGCCAGCACTACAGCTGTCCCCAGGGAATCAAATGATATCATCTCTCTCACCCTCCCCGCGCACCCCCCCAACAGTTCTCACCCCGTATCTTAGCTCTTTGCTTCTCTCCATGTGTTAGACTCATTCTGTCCTAAGACAGAAGAGGCTTATCCACACAGCAGGAGGCATGGCATAGTCAGCTCCAAGCTTCATCACCTCAGATTAGCCACACACAGGGAGAAAGAGGATTTCGTTCTTTTTTGACCCCAAGATAAAACTCAAGGGAAGGATGCCAGTAAACCAAATCTGGGTCACAGGGCTCCCACTCTGATCCAATCACTGTGGCAAGGGGTACAAGATATTATGATCGGTTAGGCTTTGGTCCGCAACACCCCTTAGCCCACTAGAACCAGATGTGAAGGAGGAACAGTTCCTCAAAGAAGAGAGTGTGCTCTTTTCATGGAGAAATGGAGCAGACACTAAACAAAATGGGGGAGAGGAGCAGAAATTCCTGTTGTACCAGAAAGGATAAAAGGAAAACCTATTGCTTTACAGAAGAAAAAAGTAGGAAAGGCCTTTACCAAAGAATAGCTAGCTTTAGGATTGTTTCTAATGACCAGCTTCTTTGGGGGGGTGGAAACATGAATATATTTAAAAATATTTAATGGAGGGATGCCTGGGTGGCTCTGTCCATTAAGTGTCAGCCTCTGGCTCAGGTCATCATCCCAGGGACCTGGGATTGAGTCCCACATCGGGCTCCCTGTTCAGCGGGGAGTCTGCTTCTCCTTCTGCCTCTGCTGCTCTCCTTGCTTGTGCTCTATCATTCTCTCTCTCTCTTTCTCTGATAAATAAAATCTTTTTAAAAAATTAAATAAATAAAAATATTTAGTGGACTGGCAACTTTTACAGAATATATAGATGTGGTAAGTCAGTGAAGAGCTAAGGCCCAAGGTGTCAGACAATGAATCAAATATCTTCAGGGAGAGGAAGCGAATTATTATCTACTGAACACCTGTTGGGTGCTGGGCCTTATGCACCCATGTGACTCGTGAAGCCACGTGGCCATCGTACGAGGCAGGCACCACTGTTTCCCTCCCTTTATAGGAGAGGAAACTGATGCTGAAAGATGTTTAAAAAACAAACAAACAAACTCCTATCACTGAAAGCGCCTCAGCAAGTAAACAGTGGAGCTGGGATGTGGACCCAAGTTTGTCTAATTTGAAAGCTTGCTCTGCCGCCCAAAGGCAAAATATAGCCCAGCTAGAAGGTGGAGGGGTGAACAATGAGTCCCTCCTCTATTTATAGACGGAGAACAAAACCAGACTGCACAAAAGGGCAGAAGGGCCAAAAAGGGAAATAGTTTTTGCGGGTCCTTCATGAGGACATTCTTTGCTCCCAAAATGCAGACAGCACTTGAAAGTAAGCTCACACATTCATCTGTGGCAACCAGGGGACTGTGGCCAAGAAAGGATTCAGCAGCCCAGGGGACGCCCGTGGCCTGCACGGGGCCTCAGCAGGAAGACGGGTGTGTCCAGACCTGATATTTAAAAGGATTTACAGTCATCTGTCCATGGACATCTGGGCTTTTTCCATATATGGGGAATTTAAGAAACAAAACAGATGAACACAAGGGAAGGGAGGGAAAAATAAAACAAGACAAAATCAGAGAGGGAGACAAACCAATAACAGACTCTTTAACATAGGAAACAAACTGAGGGTTGCTGGAGGGGACATGGAGGGGAATGGGGTAACCGGGTGACAGGCATGAAGGAGGGCACATGATGTAATGAGCACTGGGTGTTATGTAAGACTGATGAATCACTGACCTCTACCTCTGAAACTAATAATACACTATATGGTTAATTAATTGAATTTAAATAATTTTTAAAAAATAAATCAAGAGACTCACATCAAGTAATTGGTGGAGAAAGGGTGGTGTCAAAGGTAGACCTCCTTTGAGTGTTGGGCAAGAAATGTGACGCTGTCTGCAGGTTTTTAAATTACAGGGAAACCATGACCGAAGAGGAAGGGTTAAAAGAATCAGATTTTAATGAAAACAATTGCTTGCCGTATTACAGATAGAAAAGTACAAGAAAGGGCATGCCCTTAACAACAGAAATAAAAATCCAAATTCACCTGTCCAGCGAAAACCATTGGCCAGGAGAAAACAATGAGTCTGACCTATTCTTGGCTGTTTTCTCTTCCTAACACTCTTTCCCCCACTTTTCCTGGGAACAACAGTGGAAACTTCTACACATAGGGTGCCATTTAAATGCTCTGGTCCCTCACCATACTTTCTTCCACTAGATGCAGTAGCTGACTGACCTTATGTGACTCAAACCAAGCCAGTGGGTCTCCCTCTGGGGGATCAAAGCTCTGACTCCAGCCATACCTGCTCTCCACCTGGACTCTCCCTTTTTGTAAAACAGCTAGAATTGGGTTTCTGTAACAACCAAAATAGAGCTCACTAACAAAATTCCCATCAAAGCTTCAACCCATAGGATGGGGTACACTGTGAATAGAAATGAAAGTTGAGACCTGCTAGAGCCACTGAAAATGAATGTAATAATAATAATAATAATAATAAAAAAAGACTTGGGTCCCTGTCCCCAAGGAGCTCAAAGTTAGAAGAAGTTCTTTTGCTTTCCTGCTATAGATAGGAAAACCTTCAGAAATGAAGGTTTAATAGTGTCTGTGTGGTGGGAGGAGGTGATGACAGAAAGAATCTTGGGTGGTTAGTTTTTCTCCAAAAGACTAATGATAATAACCAAGTTATTGGTTGGACTTGACAAATACACTCAGCAACCAGGAAGACGGTGCACAGAGCTTTGAATTTTTCTCACAGAGACACACTAGCACACAGGGACTCTCTCAGCGGGCTTTCAGAGCTCCCGTCTCTCAGGGTTAGCCCCTCTTTCCTGGGACTTCCTTGGCTTCCTGGCCTTTTAGACCCCTCTGCTCTCCTCCCAGGCTCCCAAAAAACCAGTTCCACAAAATATGGGCAGCCAGAGGCAATCAAATCAGATTCCTCCAGGGAGGGGGCGCCAAGCCCTCCAACAAAATAGGGAAGCCCCACAAATTGTTCTTGGATGCTACCGTTGTCGGTCTCCCAGCACTTCTTCCTTGAGCTACCACAATGCAGGTGCCAATCTTTTCTCCCTCTTACCAAAAACAGTCTTCCAAAAAAGAAGGGTGTGAGAGAGAAGAGAACTACGTAGTGTGGCACAAAGTGAGGGACTCTGGGCCTTTTTCTACCGCCATAGAAGCAATCCCAGCTCTCATACTTGGCACATCACTTAGAAACTAGAAAGCCACACTAGAAAATGTGTACCATTTATAAAAATCCTACCATAAAATATATTTTTACATACATAATAAGCCTGCAATAAGGAGAATTTTTAAACTGATGCCTTCCACTGGATTATAGAATTCTTTTCAAACTCAGAGACCCGCCCCTACCCCGCACTGCCTCACACATGCTGCTGGTAAAGAAATAAGGGACACGACCTTTCTGGTGGGCTATTTGGCAAATGAAAAAAATTTCAAAAGCCCTGAAAAATGTCATATATTGTGACTCAGCAATTTTAGGGTTTTTTAGGTGATTATAGCTGACACATAGTGTTACGTCGGTTTCAGGTGCCCAACATCGTGATTCCACGTCTCTCTACGTTCTGCTGGGCTGGCTACCAGGGTAGCCCCCGTCTGTCGCCACACCGCAGTACAATACCGTATTCCCTAAGCTGTACCTTTCACTCCCGTGATTGATCCATCTCATAAGGGGAAGCCTGTTCCCCCACTCTGCCCAGACCCCTTCCCCCACCCCACTCTGACCTGGCCACCATCAGTTCGTTCTGTTTATGTGTAGGTGGCCCAGCCATCGTCACTGCGGAACATGGACTCTGGAGCTGGCCCGGCTTCACCACCCAGCAGCCATGTGATTTAGCCTCTCTGAGTCTTAGCTGCCTCACCTCGAAAAGAGGAATAACAGCACCTAAGTCCTGGGTTGCTGGTGAGAATTAAACACAATTTATGTAATGCCCAAAACGGTATCCAGCATATGGTTCCGCACTGTGTGTGTGTTAGCCACGAAAGTGGTCACAGATAGGACTAGAAAGGCATCTCAGTATTATTTTAATCAGCGGCAATTTAGAAAACATCTAATAATAGGCAATTGGCTAAAAACAATGGTGATACATCCCTAAGATGGAGAACTGCCTAACCACTTTAAAAAATCGTATTTAAAAGAATAGTTATGAGTTGGAAGATGTTCGTAACGTAAGGTCGGGCCAAAGAAAACATGATGAAGTTGCCAAGGGTATGTATGCTACGCTACACATACGAAGCTAAAAAGTGAAGGAAAGACTTTGACGTGTCACTGGCAGGTGTCTCGGGGTAACGGCTCCCACTCGCCTGCGCACTGGACCCGCCTGTGGAATTCTAAACAACGGAGCTGGAGGACTGCGTTCTGAGCAATTCTGGTGTCGTTGGCCTCAGACGTCGCTCCAACCTCAGGGGTTTTCTTTTCTTCTGTGTGCTTGTTTCTTTCCCCCGCTTTCTCCCCTGAAATTTTCTACCACAAACATGTATCACTTTTATAACTAGAAATTAAAACCATAAATGCTATTTACAAGACACGGCAACCGCTCCCATGAGAGTAGCAGACGCCACCGCTCTGCCAGCCCCTGGACTCCCTGGGTTCTCTTCTCCCCTGCAGCGCTCCGAGAGGGGAGCTGGGGTTGGCAGGGGCCCGAGAGGCACTTTCAGAGAATGAGTCACACAGACCTGGGAGGGGACCCTCCATGGGGAGAGAAGGGACTGGGGCTCCAGGCGAGGACACGCAACACGGGAGAGACCCAGGGCAGGAAGCCAGAGGCCCCACGGCCGGCTCCCCTGGACACGCAGTCGTGCGCTGTGATGTATGGCCTTCCGGCCAGAGGCTTGGCCCCCGTGTCCCTGGTGATGCGGGATCTCAGCTAGGTATGTCAGCACTGTGTTTTCTCCTTTCCAACATGCACGCTTGATACCGGCTGACAGGAGCGGAGCCCCAAGGAGAAAGGAAGCAGAGCAAGGTCGGCAGCAGCTAACAATGCGACTGGCAAAGAGTCCAGGGCTGTTCCTGTTTTTCTCCCCCTGTGTCTGACATGAAAACACTCTGGGCTGATGATTCAGCTTCTTCATCCCATGTAGCAGTTACTTATTTTTTTCCATTCATTCAGCAAATCCTTATGGAACTCTGACTATGTGCCAAGCCCTGTGCCAAAGACTTTTCATCATTTAATTCTTATCTAGAGCTTTGAACTAATGACTCGGGTATTGCTATTAGCTGGCCTTTTACAGATGAAGAATTTTAAGCTCAGGGAAGTTATTGGCCTGAGGTTTCCCAGCAAGTTGTTACTCATCGCTGTCATTATCAGAATGGCTACCATTTATTGAGCACCTATCATACGTCACACACTATACTAAGAGCTTTACACCCATTTTCATTGTCAGCCCACCCCCTTCCCTACTCTGCCCCCTCCCCCACGACAATAGCCCCATGAAACAATGGTTATTATTATTCCTGATTTGCAGGTGAGGAAACAGCACAGAGAGGGAGAACTACTCACCTAAGTTCACACAGCTTTTAAGCAACAGAGAAGGATTTGTATTCAAGTGTATTAAACTCCAGGGGCCCTGTTCTTCAGCTCTAAGTTGTGCTACTCCACAATTTAGTTCTGAGCTTCAGAAGTCAGACCAGGCTCAGTGCCTTTGGTATACAGTGTGTTAAGATGTTTACATCAATTCAAGACATTCACCTCAGTTGAAGATGTTCACCTCTCTTGGCTTATTCTCAGTACTTGCACTTTCTCCATTGTCCAAGCAGATCATGAGAGGAGCTGGAAACCCACTCCAACCTAATTTGGGTTTGGGTTGTTTTTGTTTTTGTTTTTTCACTTTTAATTCTAATTCTCTTCAAAACTGCTATTTCAGGCATGTGCCCATTATCATCCAAAAAGCCATGGCAGGAGAGAATTATGGGAAGATGAAAGAGAAGGCAGGAAAAGGGCACCTGCTGGTTGCCACGGTGAAGTGTTCAAAGGAAGCAGGAGACAGCCATTAGCATTCAGTTTAATGGTGTGTTTAGCCCCAGCTGTAACTGGAAGTGTGTTTACTGTTTCATATTTCCTTTGTGAGAGGGAGCCACAAATCTCATTCTCCAGATTGAGAGCCCATTAATAGTTCTAATTATGTGTCAGCTCACACTGTTCCTCAGCCAAAGGATGGGGCAGTCGGCGTTCCCCGCTTACCCCAGGCTGTGCCAGCAGACACCTTGCATTTTGGTCCCAGGGGACTAGCCCCTTGCTCCCCAGTGGTTACAGATAACCCACCACGGTTTAGAGATGTGGCCCAGAGCACCAGCACATGGAAACTGAAATGGGGTCACTTCAAAGCCCCAGGAGAACTTCATCCCACTGCTTCCCATGTAAATGGCCCTCGACAAGCTGTGTGTCCACCCAACCCTCAGCGATGCTGTCAAGCTTGCAGGCGGAGATACCGAGACAAAGGTGTGCTATCTGGAATGTCAATCAGCCACTTCCTAGAAGGGAATGGAGACATTCCTAGCCATAAAGAGTTTGCTAAATCCCTCCCAGCCTTCTTCCTCTGCTCAGTGGTCGTTAAGCCTGGCAACCTATCAGAACCACTTGAGAAGCTCTGGTTTCATCCTAGATCCAGAGCCTCAGAATTCTGGGGGGATCAGGACCAGACATTGTCATCTCATGAATGCTCGTCAGGCATTTCAGCTGTGCAGCTGGGAGCGAGAACCCTACTCTGATCCCTTTATCATTTTATGCAGGCCCTGACTTCTACATCTGGCATTTCATTCCCTCTGCCAAACAGACTTCCTCATTAAGCTAGAGAGTCCTGCATATAGCATGGCTCAGTGGTAAGCCCAGAGACACTGCAGCCCAGCCGGCCCGGGTTTGAATCCCAGCTCTGCTGCTACTTCCTGGACATGGGGCTGTAGACTGGTCATCTGCAGAACCAGAATGGGAAGAGTGGCTGCCTTACAGGCCAGAGGAGTGCATAACGTTCCTGGTACATGCTTAGCCCTGATAGAGGGTAGCCACCACCATGGGTAATGATGATCTTAACTGCTTCTTACAAAGGACGGGGAAGGAGGGCTGTCCTGGACCAGTGGGTTTCTGCTGGGAGCAGGGGGAGTAGTGCCTGGCTCTCCAGTACTGTTGTCGGCACACCACGGAGGGTGGGTTTTCCCCTGGTCCAGCTACCGAGAGGCTAACAGCAGCAACTAGGACCACAGACTGATATGAACAGCTCTGAACAACTCTGCCCTTCTTTTTTTCCAGATCTAAACACTGGTAGTCAAAACATTGAGATGCCAACTAACAGAAAAAACAAACCAAATGAAAAACCACCAATTATCTGGTGTGGAGTGGCAGAGATAGGTTCAGATCCTTGCCTTTATTTTCCAGTTTCCACATAAGCATATAGGTTCCTTGCAGACAATATCTAACATGCATTGAGTGCTTGCTGTATACCAGAACCAGATTGTTTCTTTCTATGCCTTGTCTCATTCCATTCTCACAACAGTCCCCTAAGATAGATGCTGTTTTAAGTAAGCAACCAAGACTCAATGAGGTTAAATAACTTATCCAAAACCACACAGTAAGTAAGTAAGTAAGTAAGTAAGTTGAGACCTAAACTCTACTAGCCCCAGTCTTAACCAATATACTATCCTACCTCCTTGGTTTCCATGGGGCAGAGTAAATACACAGAGATTATCCCATGGCCAGGGGTTTGCAAAGGTTTACCCACAACCAGATGTCATTTCCCAAAATCTATTTCAGTGACTTGATTGTCACCTTCCTCCAATACCTGGTCCTTCTTCCACTGAAGAGCCTTTGGGAAATAATGAGGGCCTTTGGGAAATAACCTTTGCATAGTAGCCTTAGAGTCCCACAGAAATATCAGATAGCCTGAAGACCCCCAGTCATCATGGGATCACTTCAAGAAGCAATATCAGCTACGTTTGCTTCCAAGATTTTTCAATGCTAACTCCTGCCTCTGAATACATTCTATCTTCCAAATGAGCCTGTAAGTAGATACGTTCCCACTGCAAAGAAAAGACACCTGCAGTAAGAGAAAGTGAAAATTAGGGCCAGAAAAGGAGCCAAGCACTTTCTTTTTTTTTTTTTTTTAAGATTTTATTTATTTATTTGACAGAGATCACAAGCAGGCAGAGACACAGGCAGAGAGAGGAGGAAGCAGGCTCCCTGCTGAGCAGAGAGCCCGATGCGGGGCTCGATCCCAGAACCCTGAGATCATGACCTGAGCCGAAGGCAGAGGCTTTAACCCACTGAGCCACCCAGGCGCCCAGCACTTTAATTTTTAAGATTCATTTATTCATTTTAGAGAAGGGGGGGTAGTGCACGAGTGAGGAGAGAGAATCCCCAAGCAGACTCCTCACTAAGCACAGAGGCTCAATCTCATGACTCTGAGATTATGACCCTGAGACCATGACCCTGAGACCAAGACCTGAGCTGAAACCAAGAGTCAGAGGCTCAAATGACTGAGCCACCCATCCGCCCTGGAGCCAATCACCTCTACCTCCTACTTTTTCTCACTCTCTCTCTTTTTTTCTTAGCCTCTATTGCACATCTTTGGGGAGGCAATATGATTTAGTGTAAGACTGGTGAAGAGATGGCCTGTGTCCCCCGGACATCCTCCCTCGCCCCTTGTAGACATGACTTTGCCGCCACATTGCAGCATCCTGGCTGCTCCACTGGGACACAGCCCTGATACTCTTCTAAGGGCCCCTGGCAGTAACTACCGATCAAAGATGCTGGCACGACTCATAAAGCACATTTTCATCCTGCTATTGTGACTAGAAACATAGACTTTCGTATCTGTCAAACCTCAATTAGCATCCCAGCCCTCACTGTGTGACCATGACCATGTTACTCGACCAGTCTGAGCTTCAGCTTTCTTATCAGTAAAACAAAGATGATCACACTTCCTTCCCAGAACGATCATTAAGAGAGGATGAGAAATGCCTGTACAGCTCTGAGCTCCTTGCCTGGCATCCAGAGGACCTTCCGTAAATGGTATCCATCCATCCCATTCCTTAATGAACTTTTTTTTTTTTTAGCTTAACTGGCAGTACTGTGTATTAGTCTGCTAAGAGCTGGGACCCCAGGAGTGAGCAGGTTAGATAAGCTTCCCAATCTTATGGCACATTCTAGGGGAGAGAGCAGTTTCTGGTAAATAATTATTTGTCACATAATTTCAGCTTGTGATAAGTGACATGAAAGACAGGGCTCTGTGATGGGATCAAGAATGGCAGGTTGGGGTGGGTAGCAACACGGGAGCATCTCAGACGCTACGGAAAGTTCCATCACTCTCAAGGGCTGGCCCTTGAATCCCCAGCAGAGGAAAAAACAAATGGAAATGGGCCCCAGTGGTGTTTTGAAGCACAGTGATGGTAAAGGAGGCAGGTTATTCATAGTACTTCCGCCCTCTGACCCTCTCCTGTTTGATTGGCTCTGTGCCCAGGAGGAGAGAATAGGACACTCAGCACTGTATTCATGTGCCCTGATGAGGCCCCTTGGAAGTCCCCGCTAGTCTGCCACAATCAGCCTGCAACCCATAGCACAGACCCAACCACCCCAGCAAATCAGCCCTGGACCCCTGGGGACCCAGCCTGGCACACTGGTAACTTCCTCTCTCATGTCCCCTCTCCTCTCCCTCTGCTGCCACCTCCACAAGTTCCTGCCTTCACTTTCTCCTACCCTCCCCATGTCTGGGGCTGCAGAACCCATGGAGGCCCAAGGTGGGGCTCTCTAGCTCCCTTGACAACCACCTGCTGGTGACTGCATTTCATTCTCTGGGTATGGGCTCAGCAATCAGAGACAGAAACAAGATGCAGTGCCTGGGAGGGGACACTTGTAGAAAGGCATAGGTCTGGGTGCCACCAAAGGGTGACCTTAAGAACATACGTGCATCTGAAGGGAGAAAGGCCCAACTAATACTCACCTGCATGTATATGATACTTGACAAACCATTTCCCTAATATTTATCTTCCCAGCAACCTTCAGAGGGATTGGGCAGGTGGGGAAAAAAGCTCAGTGATCCAAAGTCTTTTGCCCAGGGTGGTCAGCTGGTGAATAGAAGAACCAGGATGAAAATCTGGGTTTTTGTTTTGTTTTGTTTTGTTTTGTTTTATAAACACGTCCTCCCCAGCCCTCTACCCCCGAAGAGCTAGAGTTTGCCCCCTCTACCCCAGGCAGAGCTCTCCAGAGAGACAGAAGCAATAGGATATACATACAGTGAGAGAGATTTATTTTAAGGAACAGATCACATGTTGTGGGGGGCTGGCAGGTCTGAAATCTGCAGGGCAGGCCAGCAGGATGAAAAATCCAGGTAGGAGTTGGTGTTGCAATCACGAGTCTGGAATCCATCAGGCAGCCCAGCAGCTTGGAAACTCACGCAGGATCTCTATGTTACAGTCTTGAGGCAGAATTCTCTCTTCTCATCTCAGGGGGAAAATAAATAAATAAATAAATAAATAAATGGAAAGAAAAGAATTCCTTCTTCTCTTGAAAACTTCAGTTTTTGCTCCTAAGGCTTCAACTGATTGTGGGAGGCCCACCCACATTATGGGGAGTAAGGCATCTGTTCTAAAGTCAACTGTCTGCAAATGTTAATCACATCTACAAAATACTTCCATAGCAGCAACACGTGGGCTAGTGTTTGACCAAACAGTCAAGCACCACAGCCTAACCAAGCTGACACAGAAAATTAACCATCACACCTTCTTTGGGACATTTTCATGCATCATCTCACTTAATCTTCACAATAACCCATGAGGGGTTGCTGACCTGATGCCCATTTTACAGATGAGGAAACAGGCTCGAAGGGATAGTCACTTACCAGATCTCTCCTATGGCTCAGGTAGCTAAAACAGGACAGATTACTTCCCGTTACAGAGACTTCTCAAGGTCCAAATTCTGTGGCTGGAAGACAGCAATTTATCGCTAAAACTTAGGTAACTATAACGTAATGAGACTTGTGTTTGGCATAAACATGCCCGAATTTGCATAAAATGTAGCAACCTTAAAAGGCATTTTAAGCCGTGCTTGAATATACAGAGACGATTCTCTGAGCCTTCTGAGAGGCATTTAAGGGATTTGCACAGGCTCACCCCAAGGAAAACCGGGTGAATGGGGAACCTGAAAGGGGCTTCGCACCCTATTGCTCCTACTGTACTCCTCAAAATTTGAATCATGGTGGTTATTAAATTGATGAAATTTAAAGTAAATAACAAACAAAACAAGAAATTGTAAACGATCCCACAGGGTCTCAGCCTCATGACTCTATAATCTCACTTTGCTCTGGACACTGAAAAAAAGATGAGGCGGACAGACAGGCCAGCCTGTTCATCAACACTTGGCACCTGGTGACTCTAGCTTCTTCCAAAAATCAGAACCACTCTCAAAAAATGAGGATTTGCCACCAGTGAGGATATTCAAAGAATTTGCTCCAGGCTCTTCCAAGAGGAGCTTGAAAATCCAGTTGAGCGAAAGCAGCATCATCAGATGTCCATCACCCCCAAGGTGATGCTTTGAAGGAGAAGAATTCAGTGGGGTGTGTAAATCCAAGTTCCATTCTCTCTTTCTTTTTTTGAAATCTATCACATTACAGTCTTTTTTAAAAAAAGATTTTATTTATTTATTTTCAGAGAGAGAGAGAGCACAAGTCCGGGGATTGGCAGGCAGAGGGAGAAAGAGTCTCCCCACTGAACAGGGAGCCTGATGCAGGACTCAATTCAAGGACCCTGGGATCATGAACTTGAGCCCAAGGCAGATGCTTAACCCACTGAGCCACCCAGGCACCTCACATTACAGTCTTCAGGTAATCGACTACCACATGAAAAGATTAGACCAGGCGTTGCAAAATCAAACCCCTGCCTAGTGCAGCCAGATAGCATGAACATATGACAAGAAGCTGTGGGGACTGTAATGAAAAGACCCTGCGTGATCACCTGAAGCACGCACGTTCCACTGTATTTAAAATATCTGTTGGGGCTGCCTGAATGGCACAGTTGGTTAAGCGTCCAACTCTTGGTTTTGGCCCAGGTCATGATCTCAGAGTCATGAGATTGAGCCCCATGTGGGGGCTCCGTGCTCAGTGTGGAGTCTCCTTGAGATTCTCTCTCTCCCTCTCCCCTATCCCTCCAGCTTGTGTGTGTGTGCATGTGTGTGTGTGCTCTCTCATGAATAAATATCTTTTTTTTTTTAATTAAAAAAAATAAAACATTGTGTTGGGCAATGATCTTGTCTCAGGTCAAATTTGGCCATAGTCTATCATTTTGCTTCCACTGAAATAAGCTTTCTCTTCATGGGTAAAAGAAAACTGAGGCCAGCAGAGAGTTCAGAGGAAGACTTCAGATCGCTGGAAGGTTGAGCTAATAATGGAAGTCCACCAACAATGAAACGATTAGTTACAGGAGGAGTGAGTTTCCCCTTGCTGGAAAGTATTCAAGGACACTGGTTTTATGCTGGTTAGGTGGCTGAAGGAGTTTCAGGCATTCAGTGATCACTGTGGAATTGATGACCTGGAAATTCTCTCCTACCTAGAAATCTAATGGGTATGTGACTGATGAACGACAGGCTCGGGAATATTCACATCTAACCGTTGTGTTCATAGCCCTTCCTCTCTGTTCCCTACTTCTCCCCCTTTGTTTCCAACAACCAGAAGTGCTCCATGGCATAGATTTATTTTTTATATTTTTGAAGACCTTTCTTCTCTCTTTCTTTCTTCTATCATTTTTCTTTTCTTTCTTCTATAATCTTTCTTCCCTCCCTCCCTTTTTCTTTCTTTCTTCCTCCCTTTCTCCCTCCCTCCCTCTCTTTCTTCCTTTCTCCCTCCCTCCCTCCATCTCTCTTTCTCTCTTTCTTTCTTCCTTCCTTCCTTCCCTCCTTCCTTCCTTCCTCTCTTCCTTCCTTCTTTCTTTCCTTAATATTTCTCCCCTGCCTCCCCTCTCTCGCAGCCCTATCCTTCTGCTAATAGCCCCCAAAATTTCTTTAGGAAGCTCTTCTGTGAGGTGTTTCTGATGAGCGTCTACTTCCTTCTTCAATATTGGATCATGTGACCCAGGCCTGTCCAACTGTTTTAATCTAATTCCCAAGATACAGTGATTGATTCAGGCATGTGATGGCCCAATTACAGTGAATACGGGGGCACGTAGCTTCAGGAAGACAACCTGGTTTTCCACTAGATATTGACATGGAGGACATAGGCATGAAGATGTTGCAGCCATCTTGCCACAGTGTTCCACCTGGAATGAAGATTACTTGGAGGCCAGAGGAATTAAGAAATGGGGAGAGACTCAGTCTAAAACCCCTGGATCCACATTTCTCTGGCTTTTTCTGTTATGTAAGATAATTAATTCCTTATTTTGTTAAAGTCCTGAGTTGGGTTTTCTGTCATTTATCACCAATATAGTTCTAGTGAATACATTTGCCAGTAACAATGTGTTCCTTTGGGTTTGAGAATTGAGAGAATTCTCGATCTGCCAAAATTCCCCATGAAAATGTAAATATTTTGGGGAAAGAGACCAATATCATAGGTAGAATCTAGGCATTATAAAAATGACAAAGACCTCAGAAATTTCCTTTCAGAAGCCCCCAGCGATTTTCTAGTTTTATGTCAGCAACAGAACACTTTTCGAAGAAACTCACACTGAATCCCAACATATAAATATATCTTTTCTGGCCTATTCCACTCTGGTTATACAAGTACAATGGAGGTGCCACTGGACCTTTCACACACTGTTTCTACTACTACTACTACTCACCATTTCCCACTACTGACCCTAAGCCAGTTCACTAAACAAACTATCAACCCCTGGATAATTCAGTTTAAATGATACTTTCGTTGAGATGCCATGTCTGAAGTTTGGGATTTCATGTCCTGCTCACATGATCCCCATCACCCTAGACTCTGCACCACAACACCTTTAACACATGGAGCTGTCACCACTCACATCTTTACCTGCCTGTCGTCCTGGATGTTGGCTCTGAGGGTAGAGATCGGGTCCTGAGCACTTCTGTGTGTGACATATGTCACGCCCACAAGTATCTGTGGAATGAATGAGTGCATACATGAGCAGACGAATGAGATCTTGTGCCCTCACAGCTTAACCTCAGGGCAGAGATTGGGTTATAAAAGGCAGAATCAAGAGCAGTCTTCCCCACAGGTCTACAAACTAGTCTTCCCCACCAGGCTTTCTCTGTTTTTTAACAGTTCTACCTCAGAGTTTTGTTTCTTTGTGCTAAGGGACAGCAGTCCCTTCTCTAAGACCTGGCATCCTTTGGGTGGGTGACATCACGTCCCACTAGATGTAAGCTCCAGGAAAGAAGGGCTTTGTTTTCTCTGTTTTATACATGCAGCTGTGTCTGGTAGGCAACAGGGGCTCTGTAAACATTTGTCAAATAAATAAATGGGTCAGAGGGCGTTCTTGCTGCCATGGAATTTAGAGGGCCGGTCGTTCCATGATTTCCAAAGGATTGTGTTCTGTGGGACTAATATTTTGAGGAAAGAAGAGTCTGTGTTCCAGATAAGCATGTGAAGTACCGAGCCCTATTTCCCAGGTTTAATGACTCACAATGCACGTTAAAAAGTAAGGACTCAAAATAATTCCTGTGGTGAATATGCCTAATTACGCTTGTTCAGCCCAGAGTTTTCTAAATTTATTTGACCAGAGAACAATTTATGTTTGTTTAATGCCTTTAGGGTAATGCCTATTGAGAGCCCATGGAACTAATGTTTTGGGAACGTGTGTTTGGGAAACGCTACCCTAGAACAATTTGCTCATTTCTCAGGGGACTTAAAGTGGTTTGCGTCTACACAAAAGTTTTCTATGTCAAGTGCTTGCTTCGCTATTTCCTCTAAGCCTCACAAAATGCTGTGAGATCAAGGAGATAGTATTCCTATCTTGGAGATAAGCAAATAGAGATCCAGAGGGGTTAAAGGATTTGCTCAAGGTCACACAGCTAGTTAGTGACAGAGATGAGAAGAGATTCCAAGTCTCATATTTATCCAGTTATCACTAATTAACACCTTGGCAGGTGTCTAGCCAATCTTTTCCCATACTAGGAAAGCGAGCTGAAAGCAGCATCTTTCTCAGAGAAACCTGAAATAGACCATTTTTGCTGGAGGAAGATGGAAACACTCAAGAATAGGAGAATTCTTGCTAAAAATTTGGATTGCTTGTCCCCCTTGCTAAACACTTCAGGGGATTAAGGGTGACAGCCAGGTATCCTGCTTGCCTTTACAATCTGTCATATGCATCCTTCAAGGCCGGGGGGGGGGGGCACATTCATGGCACACGGGCCATCATGACCCCTCCCTTGACCATGACAGACTTGGCTAAATCATAGCCAACTACAGAGGCTCGGCCGGGCCTGGGAGTCCCTGAATCGAGCTCGTCAGGCTGCGCTGTTGACAGAGCAGAGTCGGCCCAGAATTGGAGTCTGTTTGAGGTCTTTGATTCTTCCTTCTGCGTAGCCCCCTCAGGCTAATGGGGTTTATAAATGTACTCCTCAGAGCGTCGAGTAGGGTTTCCTTTCTCTTTGCCTGGAGAATACGTCTTTCAAACTTCAAAGCGTTGGCACTTATTTTTATAAGCGCTCAGTGATACATATACATAAATGAAAGAGCTTTGGAAACAAAGAATTATGCTGCTGAAAGCATTATTATGATGATTGTTGCTCTCTTTCCTCTGTCTAGACTAGAGACAGCAGGCTTTATCTTCCTACTTCCTACTTCTAATTTTGGCCTGTTTGTTCCCTATCCCTTGCTCCATCCCAAGTGATCCAAATAATTTTTAAAAATGGAAACTAAACTGAACTTCATTTTAAATAGGCCTTAGATACTATAACACTGAAAAACATTTTACTTACCGTAAAAGGTAGCTAAGACACAAGATGAGAGCAAGTGACACTCAGTTTAATTCTGACTATCATCAGATTTAGTGCCTCCCGGGAAGAGGGGCCCTGCTCCGGGGCTGGGGGGAGGGGGGTTGCTTTACAGAGGCCAGTCCGGTCCCTCCCCTGACGACACCTCTCCCCAGAGAGTGAGGACTCCTGGGGCCCAAGGACTCCTACCCAGCTCCTGCACTCACGTCTCCCACCCTAACTACCACGCATCCCAGAATCTCTGCGGACCCATGAGCTCACTCTGGGACATGCTGATCTCTTCCCCAGAGTCTACTCTCCTGAGAGGGTGTAGATGGAGCTGGGGCGTGGTGGTGGCTGCACAGCCACCTGCCCTCCAGGCCCCTCGTGGTGCAAGACAGAGCCCAGAGCGGACGAGAAAGAGAGGCGTCCGGGTCAGACCCTCCTTGCCCTGCAGGGTTCTGCAGAGGACTCCAAACCGGGCCTTCTAGAGCATTATGGAGAGCTATTTATTAAAGTAGAAGGAGAGAATAGATCTTATCTGATAGTTTTCTGGCTTGGTTTACACTTTTAAATATTCATGTGTATGTAAGTGGGCCTCCATTGGTAAGTTCTCTTACTTTGAGCCCCACAGATCTTAGATGTGGACCTGACTGGACTTTTTTGGGTCTTTTAGTTCTCAAAACAGCCTTACCTGACTTTTTGTATGTGATCTGTCATTTAGGGTCTATCTGATGAAGAATCTCAACTCTCCAGGGGACATGCAGTGATGGGTCTGTCTCTACGTTGCACTTGAAAAGGCTTTCACCGGGGCTCCTGGGTGGCTCAGTCAGCCAAGCAGACGGCTCTTAGTTTCGCCTCAGGTCATGATCTCATGGGTCATGACATCAAGCCCTGCATCAGGCTCCACACTCAGCAGCAAGTCTGCTTAAACATTTTCTCCCTCTTCCCCTCCCTCTGCTCTCTCTCTCTCTCTCTCTCAAATAAATAAATCAATCTTTTTTTTAAAGCGCTCCTTTATTTACTGAACACCCAGAAGTTTTCTCAGCTTTATGAGGGAATTAAAATTTCCCAGATGGTTTATCTTCTGCTCAATAAAATTATATAACATAGATAGCTATGCTTGTAAACTGTAATGTGTTACTCAAATGTAAGGGATTTTTATTTCTTTTTCTTTTTTTTTTTTAAGCATGTTACAGAGAAGATGGGTTGCGATTTCCTTCATCCCTGTATGACTAGGGTTGTCAGAAATCTCATTTGTGATTCTAATCAGAAGCAGGGAAATGAATGACTTTTAAAATACCCTGGTTTTCCCATGATCTTTTTGTCAGTGTGTATGTGGGGCCCTTGCCACTGAATATACAGACCTGCATAAGGTAAAGGATTTTAATTTCATATTCCCGGGGAGGATGTGTGGAAAGCCACAAGGAATACCAGTAAATGCACGACCTTTGTATATTTCCACCTTTCCAGATTGTCTCCAAACATCTGAGCAGGTGCTCAGTTTTCCCTGAAGCCTAGAAGCATATCAAGGCTGAGGAGTGTTCATCACCGCCAAGCGAATCAGTCACAACTGACTAAGAGCCCACGTGCATGGCGGGGAGGCGGCGGCCAAGGTGGCTTAGGAGAGCACGGGGTGAAAGGAGACGACTTCACTCAACAGCTGCTTCCCAGTTACTCAGGCAGGGAGGCACAGGAAAAACAGAACCCCAGAGATCTCCCAAAGTCCATCCCACTCCATAGTTCCTGCCCCCGTCTCCCACTATCCCTTTTAACTCAGGCATTGACAAGCAGGCCACAGACTTGAGAAATTCCCAGTGTCAAACCAATGGATGTCTGCATGTCTCTTGGGGCTCTTGGTTAGCAGAGATTTACTATTCTATTTTTGCTGAGCTACTACTATATTCCAGGTTCTGTTTTGAGCCTGGCAAATAAGTGGCAAATAAGATGAACCTGGTTTCATCTGCTTTCATGGAATGCATTGAGTAGGCTTT
Organism: Mellivora capensis; assembly: GCA_004024625.1. NCBI lineage: Eukaryota > Metazoa > Chordata > Mammalia > Carnivora > Mustelidae > Mellivora > Mellivora capensis. The sequence goes on along the minus strand of PISX010003009.1, from coordinate 64,544 downwards.
TTACTCTTTTAAAAGTGCCCTTTTTGAGATCCTTTTCCCAAAGCATCACTTCTCTACTCCTAACTTCCCCCCAACACACCACAATTGTTTTTTGACAGGTACCAGGCAATAAATAAACTAGGAATGAAAACATAATAAGTTTGCATTGTACATGCCACCAAGGAGATAAAGCAGGTGGTGTGATAAGGGGTGACTGGAGGAGCCCCCGTATTAGCCCAGGTGACCGGAGAAGGAGTATCTATTCCATCAAGTTCAATGTAAGGTTGAATGGACACCCTCTGGGTGGGGGCACGGTGGAGTGGCTGCATCCGGGCTACCCTCCCCTGGGACAACTCAGTTATGGGAAACACATTTCTCTTGTCCTACAAATGACACAAGGATTCCTGCTCTCACTGCTACTGTCTCTCCTGGCGCCACTGTCACAGTGGTGCCAGTGCCTTTAGCCTTCAGAATCTTCTAGGCAGGGGTGTGTACCCTCAGTCCTTCCACATAGTCATGTTGGAGTTCTCCTATATGCCTGGAAGTGCTAAGAGTGGTTAGGGGGAGCTCGCAGTGTTTTTTGCTCGTCCCTTGGTGTCATACCATCTTCTCCAATTTCTGATCTTTCTCTTACGGAGGCTGGAGGTAAGGGACAGACAGGAGGGACCATTTTTGCCAACTCTCAGGAGCTCTCCATGAATGGGTCTGGTGTCTAGCAACTTTTTTTCCAGAAGGTGTGGGTACTTCACTTACTACCCGCAAGCCTAGGGACTTGGCTAAGCCTCCGAGAATACAATGAAAGTCAATTTAACAGGATGAGGCATTAGTTTAAAAGCTTCAAAGCACTCAATTTTATTCCATCAATCATATTTAAGAAGTAACAGGATCTCCCTACTCTTCTCAGAGAAGAGACTGCCCATAAAGACAAGCTGGTTGACACCTCTGGGCCGGAACTGATTTGGTCCTTCCCTGTGTGTCTGACTGGACATCTCCTCAGGAAAAAATTCCATCTTCCGTTAGCACTGTGTGCTCTGGGCTTGAGAGGGAGAGTTGAGGCACAAGTACACATATCCGTGGACAAGGGTCTTATACCTGTAAAGGCTTCATATAGAAAGAGCCTCAGTAAACGCTCACCTCCTATGGACTGTAATGAACTCCCTTCAGACCAGTGTGAGAACATGAACCACTCCATGACGGTACATTTTTCTGCATCATTCACATTAATGAGATTTGTTTAAATTAGACAAATATGAATGTGCATATATTTTCAGCCTTTCTCCAGGGGAAATGTGTTTAGGGGCATTTTGTCTGCGGGATTGGATATAATCCAACTGGATTATATCCAAGTCTGAGTCTTGCCAGATATTTACTTAAGGGAAATTGAAAACAATTCTGTGCCATATAATCTTTTCAATGAGCTCTACATTCCTTTACAACTAGGAAGGTTAGCACTGCCCACCGTCCCGTGAATATACACCATTGCCTGGATTCCGGGGCCACATGGCCATGAGAGCATTCAGCCAATCAGAACTTGGCATCGGTCTGGCTACCCGCCAAGCATGGACACCCAGCGATGGTTGTTCATGCCAGTACTCCAAAATCAGGACTTATCTCTGGTCTTTGTGAGTGGAATACTTAATAAGGCATATAAACTCATTTAAAAAGGTGACTCACCCGCGGTTAATGGCCAACAATAAAATAATACAGTTATAACCCATTGTGTAAATGTCTACGAGTAGGAAAGAACTTGACAAGGGCAAAACGTTATAATCAAATTATGCAAATAGAAAAAAAAAGTGGCTTTCTTTGGAAGAATTAAGCTTGTCTTATGCCTGGCTTTTGTCAAAGTCTTGCTAGCCCCAAAGAAGCCTGTGAGCCCTAGGGTGAGGGGAAAGACGTGTGTATTCATACGGTTATTTACTACCTGACAGCAAAGTGAAAGGCATGGTTTGAGTATTACTGCCGTTTGAAATCAGGACAATGTTGAAAAATCCGAAGTAATCTAAGGATCTTTGGCTCACTATCAGAAGAGGAAGTCCCCTTAAGATCCTGTGGGCCATCACCAACTCCCACTGAACTCCAAAGAGGTGAAGTAACTTCTTCAAGGTCACACAGCTAGTTGATGGCAAAGCAGGACTAGCATTCTGGGCCCCAGACTTCTTGTCAAGTGCTTAGTCCTGGACCCCACTCAGTGCTCCCTTGATGGAAGCCCAGGACCTAACATGTTTTGTGCCTTTCAATTTCTTGCTAAAAGATGTTCTTCTTGGGACACCTGTGTGGCTCAGTCCATGAAGCGTCTGCCTTCAGCTCAGGTCATGATCCCCGGTCCCTGGTATTGAGCCCCGTGTAGGGCTCCCTGCTCAGCAGGAAGACTGCTTCTCCCTCTCCCACTCCCCCTGCTTTTATTCCCTCTCTCACTGTCTCTCCCCTGTCAAATAAATAAATAAAATCTTAAAAAAAAAGATGTTCTTCTAAGTTAATATAAGAATCTTGATATATTTCAACACCCGTCTGGGTTTATGTTCATCCCAAGCTATGGCCTGCTGGATTTCCATGACAGCTACAGCTTTCTGAAACGATCTGGACATATGCGCTGCCCTTGCTTCCAGGAGGTCTGGGAGAGAGAGATGTGGCAGACAGCATCAGCAAGAGTCCTGTGCTGAAGGAGGGTGAGCCCTCCTCCCAGGACCTCCCCTCCACATTTCCAGTCTCCGTTATTTCAGACCCACTTCCTGCTTTGTAAATACTTCCTTTCCAGGATGGAAGAAAAAAACAGCTTCTCTGCGGCGTAATAAAAGAAGCAGCCCCCGAATTAATCAAATTAATAGGGAACAAAATCAATAAAGGCAATTATCACAAATAAACTCAAGAAAATAAACTACTTATTTACCTAATTATTCACTTTGCCACTAGGTGCTTTGACTTCAAGGAAGTTGTAATTTAAAGGAGCTACAGGAGATGCAGATGAGCCCAGACTGGCAAGGATTTCCAAAAACAGTAATGCCCAATGCGGGGCACTGAACACAGGCACACTCATGCCCACTCCAAGGGTGAGCTTACACTGATGCAACCTGCCAGAAAAGCCATTTTGCAATGTGCGTCAAGAGACTTAAAAACGTTCGTGGTCTTTCAAAGGGAAATTCCATATCTGGGGAATTTCTCTGAAGGAGATCATCAGAGAGGAGCTCAAAGATTTTGTAGAAGAAAGTTCAGTCATTTTATTTTACAAGGGAAACAAAGGGGGGAAAAAAGGAAACAACCTACATATTTAATAATGAGAAAGTAGTGGATATTCCTGGGGTTTCTGTACCAGCCAAATCCCAGTGCCCTTCTTGTTTGGGGGAAGGCCCCAGGGGGTGAGTTTTGATGCCGGGGGGGACTCCACTTCTCATTACAAAAGTCTGCCTCCTTATAGGTAGGGTGGGACACGCTCTTGGGCTTGGCCAACAAGTTGCTCCTCAGAACACTGAAACCTGAGCAAATACAAAACTACTAAGGACAGATGGTTTCCGTGGCCAACCCTCAATAGAATTCATGCTGCTGAGTCTATCTCGATTTCTGCCCTTTTTCTTAGCCTGTTTTTGTACCTGTCCATAGATGCTATGGCCACCAAGTATGATGGTAGTGAATTCCTCTTCCCTTTAGTTTAGCCAGCGTTGGTGGTGTGGTTTCGAAACAAATGCTGTGATGGACGCCGGGAGAACGATCGAATATGTTACAAAACATCTATCCAGTATATTATTATTCATCTGTCAAAATCCATGTTCTCAACACATATTTAAAAGCATGGAAAAAGGGGAGCCTGGGTGGTTCAGTCCATGAAGCGCCTGCCTTCGGCTCAGGTCATGATCCCAGAGTCCTGGGATCAGCCGTGCACTGGACTCCCTGCTCCGCGGGAAGCCTGCTTCTCCCTCTCCCATTCCCCCTGCTTGTGTTCTCTCTCTCTCTATCAAATAAATAAATAAAATCTCTTAAAAAAATAAAAAATAAAGGCATGGAAAAGCCAGCCTCATATGATACATAGACACTCTGATCACCGTTCTGTAAATCTATGTACATCTATATAATCATTCTTATTATCATATTTATACATCTATCCATCTGTCTGTATGTATATAGCAAAAAATACTGGAAGGAAACACACATAAATGCTAACAGTTCTTTTATCTGAGAAGAAAAATTACAGGTGGTACAGGATGTTTCCTCTACCACCCAAGCTATTTTATCTTCAGAAAGAGTTTATTTGTCACCCCCTCCAGAAAGCCTTGGCCAGCCTGGTCTAGGCCCCCCTTCCGTATGCTTTGAGAGCACCTAATACATCCTTGTATTGTAACACCGAATTGTAATTGCCTCTTTCATCCACCTGTCGTCCTGACTACTGCTTACTGCCCACTCTCCATCACTGTTAGTCACATAGTGCCTGCTCCAGGTGAAAATTCAATGAAATGCTTAAATAGATAGATGCAAGAATTATTGTTCTAAGGAAAAACGATGTTTTTTTTTTAAGAGGCTGGAAACAGAAGATCTACGGGCAAGAAGTAAAGAGAGACAGAAAACTATTACTTTATAATGAGTAAATTACATGTGCCAGTGAATTGGCTATTTTAGACCCAGTGAAATAGACAGACATTGTGTTGTCTAGTGTGTTAGATTGGTGTAGACGGAGAAACCAGGGCTCTTCTCTTGGTCTATATCAATGCAATAACTGTTTCCCTCTCTATTTTCACTTTGCTTCCAGAGATATCGCCTGTTTATCTAGAGGCTTCTGTCCTCCGAGTGTATCTTCCGAGATTACCATCAGCTAAATATTGCATTGTCTTTGGCCGATTTTCCTCCATTGTAACCCCCCACCACATTTTCAATGCTTCTCTAGTTCCAGACAAGCTACAGACTGTTAATTTACCCTTGCCTTTGCCTCGCCCAAGGAAATTGAAAATAACTTTAATTTCCTAGTCGAGGGTTATGATGCTTTGTGTGATTCAGAGAAAAAGAATAATTATTGTTTGAGGGAATTAGGGGACATTAGGAGAGTTTCTGAAGTTAGTGAAGTTACACAGTAATTGGTCACTTGTCCACATATTTAGAAGCCGTTCCAGCGAACAGAAGTCTTGTCAACATCTAGGTCTGTTTGATACCTGGCCTCAATCTGTCAATCACTCCAGTAACCATAGGTATAAATGTCAGCTCTGAAGTTTGAATTCCATCAAAAGCTCCAACTGGCCTTGGAGATGCTGTTGAAGCCATTCTCATAGTTGGTTCCCTATTTGACCATTCAAAATGAAAGTAAAACTTCCTTTGGGGCAAATCGATGATCTCTGGGCGGGTAATACGTAAGGGTGCTTTCAGAATTTCAGAGGTCCGAGCTTGAGCATCTGTCTAGAAGGAGAGGAGAAGCAGAGAAGTTTTTGTTGGTAAGTGTGAAGGCCCATAGGAATTGAATGGAAGCTTGGGCATTTGGAATTGCTCAGTGCAGTCCTCGAATGCACCTAAGTGTGGTGGGATTGGAGGAAGCAGAATGAATTGTTCTGTCTCAGGGAGGAAAAACCAAACATACTAACTTTTGGCAGCTTGGATTTTGTTGTTGTTGTTCCTTCTTTGAGAGCTGTTTTTAGTATGTTTAGTGTTTTTAGTATTCTAACAATAGAATAGTCAACAAGTACTTATCGTGTCCCTACTATGTGGTATAAACTGGGCTCCACATACCGATGAGCATAAAACAAATAGCCCACAGGTACACAGATGTGTGTGGGCCCTGTCTTTTTTTTCACATCATCGTAATCATTACATGTACATAAATGTTTTATTTTTATATATCACATTTCCCCATGTTTCTACATGGTTTTCTTGGTCAGACATTTAATTCTGACAGGTGACCTTCTCCTTCTGGAGGATAAATTGCTGCTGTAGCAAATACGATCAAGGAGAACACTGTTGTGGCATGAAACTTTTTTCCTCGATTGTCATTGTTTCCTGGGATAAATCATCAGCATGCGATGCTTGAGTCCCTGAAAAAGGCAAATATAGTGGATGTACACCACCATGCCCCATTTCCATGACACCATAATGCTTCCCTGTATCTGAGTTAGCACTGTTTCTGGGCGAGTGCAGACACTGCCTCGGAATAATTCTTAACACAACAATCCAAGTGGTCCCTATCATTCAGCTTCTGTAGCTATCCCTGGCAAACAAACGTATTTTGACATGTACTGCTACGCCAAAGTGTTACCTTGGAAATATGATGAGGGTGGAGGGAAAGCCACTTTCATCTACTTCCCCTTCCTAAGAAATTAGCAGGTTTTCCTTTTAGCTGACCCAATCTTCCACGTTGTTTCTTTGCTCACTTTGGGTTTCTAACTATTCAATGCCCCCTTCCTCTCCATGGCTTTCCATCAGAGCTCACTCTACCCTGCTGCAAACTGCCTGGATGCAATGAATTTCACCAGGGCTTTAAAAAATAGTACTAAATTTCCTTTATCTAAATTGGCCGCCTTCCTGACAGTTCAGTGACCACCAGCAATAGGAAATAAACTTCCCAAAACAGCGAGGAAGAGGTCCTGACATCACTGTTATTATAGTTAGAGAAAATAAGTGTAAACCACGAGGCCACCAAGGGTCAGTATACTGGTCCCCACAACCAGGCACGGTCTGCTGACCTTCACGTAGGAAGACGTGGGGCTGGCTCTCACAGTCACTCTGCCAGCAGTATCAGATCTGGCTCATGCCTTCAACAGCTTCCTCACCATCCATACCTAAAACCCTCAACACTAAAAATTTTGGAAAATATTGTCTTCTATTCCAGAATTTCTCCAGGTTCTGCTTCCTTTCACTCTAAACCTGATTGATCATTTTTCCTGATTTCTCCAGTGTGGGAGACATCTGCTCCTTTGCTTTATCTAGTATCTCCGTCTTGTGGTTCATTAGATAACAGCCTCCCAATGCCCATACCTCCCTCTATGGCATTGCTGCCCTCATTTTGTTTCTTGTGTGAGGCTGGTGGGACAGTCAACTCCAGTTCCCTGACCATCTCTCTGAATTCATTAGTGCAAGTCCCCTCCTCATCCCCCTGGCTAGAGAAATTGGTTCAAAGTTGATCAAGGGACCCAAGATAGAGTGATGGAGTTCTAAATCTTCCGAAATAGGCTGGAGGGTTCTGCTTTCCTCCCAAGGTCGCCAGGTATGTTTACTGTGAGTTTGCTTTGACTGTGGCCATCCCGTTCTGCCTTCTGCTCCATGGTGGAAGCTCAGCCATCACAGAAGAGGAAGCCTGTCTAAGGAGATGGGGGCTACAGTGGGTGGGTCCTACTGACAAATTTGAAGCAAATTTGGGAAAGATTCTAAAGCCTTCCTTTATCCTAAAGTATCCAGAACCAGCCCCTACCCCACTAACAAGTGTGAGGTTGGAATGGCCACTCTGAGGAAAAAACTGGGTCACTTGTACAGGTCTATTGACCAGATGGAATGAGGAGGGCATGGTCGGAGGTACAGTCAGCTGGTCTACTCCATGCTTGAAATCCAGGCATTGGAACAGAGGCCTGGACTGAGTAAGTGGCTCAGCCCCAACCTTGCTTCTTACAAGCACACCAAGGCATGCTTGATAGGAGTTCACAGATTTGATCATCCACAAATTTTAGTAATATCCACTAGGCACCCCTAAATTCTTGTCAATAACTTCTTTCCCTTAAGAAGGCAATCTCTCTGGGATGGAGTTGTGATGGAGAGGAAGAGTGATTGAGGACATTGACTAATCAGCCAAAGAGGTATGCTCACGTGCCCTTGAACGTTTCAAGCACAGCCCTCTGCAAACACATTTCCCACACCTCACTGTCCTTCCTCCTTCCCATCAGGGACCCCTGGGCACATCGGGGTGATTTTAATTATATCACCTGTCATCCAAAATCCATGTGTGGGTGCGGGCCAGCTGCAGGGTGATTTATAGGTAAGGATGGTAGGTTGAGAGTCTCCACATTGTATGTATGACTTTTGGATATGACTCAGTTGGTAGTCAAGTGTACCTGGAAGCTTTATTGAGATTTATTTTTCCTTTTGTCAGTAATCCTTCTGAAGGCCCAAGTTTTATGAGGTAGTTTTAGTGGAATGAAATGTAAAGACTTCCAAATCATATCACTTACTTATATTCAACTTCAATGACAATTGCTCATTGATCCCAAAGTTCCAGCCAACACCCAACCAAAGTGATGATGCCTCATGGTTGTGTGTCAGCCATGTTGCGAGATGTTCTTACAAAATCTCAGATGGGTTGTGCTCAGAGGCCACAGATGGATGTGGGTGACTCTAAGTGCCCCTTCTTCCATGAAGCCTTCTCTGAGCTCCCCTTCCTTTTGTGCTCCTCATTAGTTTCTGATCATTTGTTGCGTCTCATTAATAAGCATTTACGGAGCAACCACCAAGTGCAAGACATTCTTTTTTGCTAAGTTTCTATTTTAATTCCAGTTAGCTAACATACAGTATAATATATAACTATATATATATAGTATATAATATATAATACAGTATAATATATATATATATATAATTATATAATTATATAATATATAATAGCTAACATACAGTATAATATAGTTTAATATAGTATAATACAGTATAATATAGTTTCAGGTGTACAATATAGTGATCCAAAATTTCCATACATCATTCCATGCTCATCATAAGTGCCCTCCTTAATCCCCATCACATAGTTCACCCATTCCCCACCCACCTCCACTCTGGTAACCATCAATTTGTTCTCTTTAGTTAAGAGTCTTATTTCTTGGTTTTCCCTCTCTCTTTTTTTCCCCCTTTGCTGGTTTGTTTTCCACATATGAGTGAAATCATATTGTATTCGTCTTTCTCTGACTGACTTGGCTTAGCATTGTACTCTCTAGCACTAGTCACGTCACTGCAAATGGCAAGATTTAATTCTTTTTGATGGCTTAGTAGTATTCCATTGTGTATATGTACCACATCTTTTTTAAAAGATTTTTTTAAAGATTTTATTTATTTATTTGACAGACAGAGACCACAAGTAGGCAAGAGAGGCAGTCAGGGAGAGAGAGGAGGAAGCAGGCTCTCCGAGGAGCAGAGAGCCCGATGTGGGGCTCGATCCCAGGACCCTGGGATCATGACCTGAGCCGAAAGCAGAGGCTTTAACCCACTGAGCCACCCAGGTGCCCCTTTAAAAGATTTTATTTATTTGAGAGAGAGAGAAAGAGCACAAGCAGGGGAAGGGGTAGAGGGAGAGGGAGAATCAGACTCCCCACTGAGCAGAGAGCTCAAAGTGGGAGCCTAGGATCATGACCTGAGCCAAAGGCAGATGCTTAACTGACTAAGCCACCTAGGAGCCCTGTACCATATCTTCTTTATCCATTCATCAGTCAATGGACACTTGAGCTATTTCCATAATTTAGGTATTATCAATAATGTCGCTATAAACATTGGGACACATGTGTCCCTTTGAGTTAGTATTTTTTCATTCTTTGGGTAAATACCTAGTAGTGTTAGATCAAAGGGTAGTTCTCTTCTTAACTTTTGAGGAACCTCCATACTGCTCTCCACAGTGGCTGTACCAGTTTGCATTCCCACCAACAATGCAAGAAGATTCCCCTTTCTCCACATCCTCACCAACACCTGTTGTTTCCTGTGTTCTTGTGTTGCTAATTTCTGCCATTCTGACAGGTGTGAAGTGCAATCACATTGTCGTTGTGATCTGCATTTCCCTGATGACCAGCAATGTTGAGCGCCTTTCACGTGTCTATTGGACATCTGGATGTCTTCTTTGAAAAAATGTCTATCATGTGTTCTGCCCATTTTTAAATTGGATTATTTGGTTTTTTGGATGTTGAGTTTTATAAGTTCTTTATATATTTTTGAAGCTAACCCTTTATCAGATATGTCATTTGCAATTTGCAAGTGCCAGACATTCTGCTAGTTAAGCATCTGCCTTCGGCTCAGGTCATGATCCTAGGCTCCCGCTTTGAGCTCTCTGCTCAGTGGGGAGTCTGATTCTCCCTCTCCCTCTACCCCTTCCCCTGCTTGTGCTCTTTCTCTCTCTCTCAAATAAATAAAATATTTTTTAAAAGATGTGGTACATATACACAATGGAATACTACTAAGCCATCAAAAAGAATTAAATCTTGCCATTTGCAGTGACGTGACTAGTGCTAGAGAGTACAATGCTAATCTGCTAGGAATCCTTTTTCCTTTCTCCACCCAAAAGGACATACTTCCATCCCTCTCTCCACCCTTTACCCTCACCTCCACATGGGAAGAGAAGAGGTCATTTGACAGATGGTGACCCCTTGACATTTTAGCATTAGCAGTGTTAGCCTTGCTGGTCTTGCTGGCCCATCCATGGCAAGCCTGCCATCTTTACCCATATCTCTGGTTGGACAAATGAATTTTGGGTCTGCTGCGTGTCTCCCCCTCCCTGTAGGCCTGTCTGAGCTCATAGGTCTCAAGATAAAGGGGAGTTCCACAGTGTAGGACAGAGCACACCATGATGAATTCCCTCTCATCAAATATGAAGCAAATTTAATAAACTGCATGCATGCGTGGTGTGTGTGTATATGTGTGTATGTATATAATATTTATATTTTATATTTATAATGTAAAATATATATTTATGATATGTAATATATGATTAATAAAAATAATTTTCAATACATTATATATAATATATTTAATTATATAGTATATAATTATAAGTTTACAAGTTATAATTATATATTATATAATATATTCATAATTGTATACTTATATATTATATATTATATACATGTTTATATAATATATATATATACAACCACCTTTAGAAATTCTTCTACTTACACAAAATCCCTTCTACTCCCTGTGAAAGCACCTAGAATGTTATTAGTAGTTCAATCTATTCTTTTCCATTTTATTGAGATATAATTGACAGCACTATAAAGTTAAGAGGTGCAGCGTAGTGATTTGACTTACATATATGTGAAATGATAACAATCAGTTTAGTTAACATCCAGCATCTCACATAGATACAGAACAAACAAAAAACAGGAGAAAGAAGCACTTTTTTCCTTATGAAGAGAACACTTAGCTAACCACCAAACAGCATCAGCTCCGGTCTTCATGCTGTGCATCTCATTCCTGGTTCTTACTTATCTTATGACTGGAGCTCCCTTCCTCCTATTTCCCCTCTCCTCACTCCCTGCCTCTGGTAACCACATATCTGATCTCTTTTTCTAGGGGTAACTTATTCTTTTGTATGTTTTTGAGAGAGAGAGCAAGCTCCCATGCTAGCAAGGGGGCTGGACAGGGGGAGAAGAAGAGAATCTCAAGCAGATTCCATACCCAGTAGGAAGCCAGAGCCGGGTTCGATCTCACTACCCTGAGATTGTGACTTGAGCCAAAATCTAGAGTAGGATCTTAACCATCTGAGCCACCCAGGCACCCCTAGGAGTAGCTCATTCTTAAAGTTATATTGTTGTTATTTAATCTTCAGAAATTATCTATTAAGTTGCAAATATGCCTGGAAGAAGTGAAAATTTATTAAGCCCTTATCAATTAATACTTGAGTCGGAGTTTGGGCAAATGATACCCAATGGCGAGCCCGCTGAAGAGAAGGCCCCAAGCAAATGGGGCCCTGAGCACTCTCACATACAGGTAAGCAGTGTTGTTTCTCCAGTATAAACTTGCAGTTGTGACTAATAAAACATAAATTCATTAAGAAGTATTACTATTACCATCTCTAATGTGGAAAAAATATGCAAGACACAAGTGAAAAAGAGAAAATGGAAGACAATTTGTGTAACAGGAGACAACTATCCAATCATGGGAAAGTAAAAAATATATATTTGTTTTACACATAGAAAGCAAAGACCAAAAGAACAGTCACCAAGCTATTTACAATTAATATGGAGCTCCAGTGGCCCAATCGGTTAGCGTGCGGTACTTATACAATTAATATGCAGAAGGTGAAATAAGAAAAAGCTCTTTTTTACCCCCTTTGTTAAATTTAAGTTTAATTTTATCAGAGTAATTTGCATAAAAATTTTAAAAGTCAAATAGTTCCACAGGGCTTACAGGAGAAGAACAAGATCTCTGTCACCCTTTGTAGCCCTCCCTGCCTCCCTGCGGCCAATGACTTTCAGCTCTTTGGGCTGTTTCTCCTGGTATTTATTTATATATAACAGAATAGTGTTCATAAGCCAATACTTCCCCTGAACGTTCCCTTTTATATGTTATCTATTGACTTCCCCGTATGGCCTTGAACTTCTCACACACTTTCCTGTTTACCCTTCCTCCCCCTCCACTCTCCTAACATATTTACACCATGATTTTGCTGTCATTATCCAGCACTTGCAATACTGTCCCTCCGTAGGTGTTGCTCACAGAGGTGGCCATGCCATGACCACACCATATCATTTTCTTTCCCATACATGTCTGCTCTTTCTGGAGTTATCTTGCTTTGTTTTTGTTATGGTTATGACTCACATTATTATCTGCTTAGTTTTCTATGTTCCTGTCACTAATTTATCCCCAAATGTCCCCATGGTGCTCTAAGAATTTCTCTCAGTAGACCTAAGTCCATCAACCGTCCCTCAGTGACACCCATCATAGAGCCCTCCATCCTTTAATGCCAACCTGTACTGCGTACTCTCGAGATCTACTAAGGGGCTGTCATTTGGGAACCTGGAAACTCCCTTCAGTTCTCACCTGCACTGGATCCTCTATTTCCTACATTCTATGAATTTCTCTTCCTTCTTTTTCTCTTTCAATATGGCAGAACACAAACCAAGAATGATTATCATGGGCTATAACATTCTCAAGATCTTATACATCTGAAAGGGCCATTTTTCAGTTCTCACATTTGATTCATAGTTTGTGAAGCCAGTTCTAGAATGGATGTCATTTTCCCTCAACAATGTAAAGGCACTTCTTTACGGACTTCCAGCTTCCAGTGTAGCTGTTAAGGAGCCCCGTGACATTCTGATTTCCCGTCTTTGTATATGACCTGTTCCTTCTCTCTGGAAGCTTCCAGATCTCTGTTTCTGGTATTCTGGAATTTAACAGTGATGTGCTGTGTGAGCGTCCTTTTCTTGTCCTTGTTGTGAACACTCTGGTGGACCCTTCACATTTAGAAACTCGGGTCCTTCAAGAAATATTATTTCTTTAATATTCTCATCTTCTTTAGCTTATTCCCTTTTCCTAGAAGTCCTATTAACTGAAGGTTGGACCTCTTGATTAATCTTCTATTTTTCTCTCTACTTTCTTCCCTTTCTCTCCTCTTTTCTACCTACTGGCAGGGAGACTTCCTCTACTTTAATGTAGTCTTTTGCTGACACATTCATTTCTGTTATCGTATTTTTAACCATCGAAAAGCTGAGTGCTTTTTTACAATGTTCTCTTCTTGTCTCATAGATATAACTTTTTAGTTCTCTGGCGCTAATACTAATCTATGTTTTTAAACTTTTCTTTTTATTACTGCATTGTCTTTGTTTCCTCTGTGTTTGTTTCCCCTGCTATTTTGTTTCGGTATCTGTGTTTCAAGTTAGAAGCTGTCCTCATGGCCATGTGGCAATGGGCCACATTGAGAGGAAGTTTTGCTATGGCATGTATGCCACCCCTCAGAATTCTTGTGTTGAAACGCTAACACCTGGTGAGATAGCATTTGGAGATGGGGCTTTGGAGGATGAATAGATCATGAAGAGGGGACCCTCATGAATAGGATTCCTGCTCTTTTTTTTTAAGATTTTATTTATTTATTTATTTGACAGACAGAGATCACAAGCAGGCAGAGAGGCAGGCAGAGAGAGAGGTAGAAGCAGGCTCCCTGCCGAGCAGAGAGCCCGATGCGGGGCTCCATCCCAGAACCTTAGGATCATGACCTGAGCTGAAGGCAGAGGCTTTAACCCACTGAGCCACCCAGGCGCCCCAGGATTCCTGCTCTTATTAAAAGAGACCCCACAGATCTCCCTGGTCCCTTCCATCATCTGAGGACACAAAGAAAAGACACTGGCTATGAACCCCAAAGACAGCTCCCACCCAACCATGCTAGCACCTGGATCTTGGAATTCCCATACCAGAACTTTAAAAATAAATTTGTTGTTTATATGCCACCCAGCCTGTGATACCTGTTAGAGATAGCAGAATGGACTAAGACCTGGGTTTGGCTCTTCACTCACTTACAAGGGAAGCACCCACCAAGAAGGACCCAGCCACTCCCTTGGGGGGAGCCAAAGCACACTACCTGTAGGATTTTCTCTTGTATTGATCCAGTTCCCCTGAGAACAACGGCTCAATCTGCCTGTTCTAGAGGTGCAAGGCTGACTGCTGCATTCTGGAAACTGAGTGGTGGAAAGAAGCAGGGGTCCTGCACATTCAACATAGAACCTCTCAGGTTCAAACTCCCCAGAGAAGACACATTCCATCTTCAGCTGCGATGGGGAAGGGAGAGTTGCTCAGACACTCAGCCTTGGGGAAGAGCTCGGAGGGTCTAACTGCTCCTTAATTAGATTTGAAAGCCATCCTGTGCTCAAACCCATCTGCACCCTGGCTCACCCAAAACCCTGGTGCTCCAATTCCTGGACGTTCTGTGGGGCAAGTCTACTCACTCATCAGCTGATAGGCTTTTCGGTCACAGCTGCCCTTCCTCTTGAAGAAGACCCTTACTCTCGCTCCTACCCCAGTCTTCCATTCTCTCAACTTCTCTCATTTTCCCTTCCTTTGTTTTTATGGGGTTTACCACCGTCATTTAATTAATATCATGTAGCTGGCTTTGGGGCAGAAATTCAGATTAATAGAGCTATTCACTCTAGTCACTCTTGGACGTATTCAAGGCACCTTTATTTTTATGCTTCAACAGCTTTTATGTTATTTATTTTATGTTCAAATAAATGTGCTTTATTTATTTCCTATTGTAATTAGGAAAAAATTAACATTTTGAAGAGCTTTTCTAAGATCTTATTAGCTTTGACTATATATTTTCTCAAAAACAAAAAACAAAACAAGCAAGCACACACACCTAAAACCAACAAACAAGCAGAGGAGACCGAAAGCACCCTCTCGGCCCACGACAGCTTTTTTACACAGACGCTCAGCCCAGACCTCTGAAAGGGCAGTGTTCTCCGGTCTGCAGGGCCCACCCAGCTCGGAGGAGCGGGGAGAGTGTGACTGTAAGGAGTAAGGGAGACTACAGAGAGAAGGGCTTGGGGAGGACAAAAGGGAGGAGAAAGGACCCAAACAGGTTGGGTCTCTTCTCAGACCTGCCCAGGCAGGGCCCTAACCAGGAGATCAAACAGCGTCGTAGCGAAACTCTCTCCAAAAGAAAAGGCATTTGAAAGCCCAGACGACATCGAACCCAACAGAAATCAATACCACAAAGTCTCCACAGAACTCTCAAATCAGGGCAGCCCCTGGAAATGTGCTGTGATGGGGTCTGACCTGCCAGGTGGAAGGGTGGCCTGGGAAAGCCAGGCGCTCCTGGCCCCGGGGACCAACGGAGGCGTGACCATCTCACCCCCTCCCCGTCTCCTCTGTGTTTCTCTGAGGAAATCTAATTTTCTTTTTTGGGTTCTTTTCTCTGACAGTAGCCATTATTCTTGGTGAGGCCGTGAAAATCTTCACCTCGTTTCTTTTACTTGGGTTCCCTGCTTTGATGGGCTGAGGCGGAAGGCGAGCTAGAAATCTAGTTATTGTAATTCATTTGACTACTGTTTAAAAAAGCAAATAGATAAGGCTGTGAACCCTATTATGTGCCATCGATGTCCCCTCTGGCCTCCATCTGCCGGAATGCGCTCCATCACCCCAGCAGGATGACTTCCTATTAATATTTGCCAGCCCCACTGGCGGCCAATCCTCCTACCCTATCGCACCGTCCAGCCTCCGGCTGCCGCCCCAGCACAGGGCTTGGTAACTAGGTACCTAAGAGCCTGCGTTCTTGGCCCTTGATTCTAAATGGGGGAAAGGAAACCAGATAATGATCAACTCACAAAATGAAATGCCCAAATTAGATTTTGTCCTTCTCGAGGCCCAGCCCCCAGGATTCTAGGGACGAGTGCCACAGACGGAGGCAAGCACAAAGCTTCCAGGCCCTGGGGGAGAGCTGAGGCTTGGCCACCAAGTCGGTTGGTCAGAAATCTGGGAAGGAGGTCCTGCCTCCTTCCTGGATCTGGAGGGGTCTTGCCCTGAGCTAAAGCCACATGGGCGTGTTTGGAGAGCTCTAAGGTGGTTCTTTCAACTGATTCTCTCTGAAAATCCCTGGAGGCAGGCTCTGGTGTGTGGTTTTTTTACCTAGTCTTTGCTTCTAGAAATGGGAGCTTAATTCCCAAGTGCCTGATGCAATGCAGCCCAGCGTCTTCTCTCAGCAGTCAGAAATCAAGGTAATGTTTGCCATGGCCAGAGACATAGGGGGCATGGTACGATGGGCTTGAGAGGCAGGGTTCTGGGTTTGGATCCAGGCACTGGTTACTTAGGGGCAGTCATTTTGTGCAAATCCAATGAGCTGTAGACCTACATGAACACCGTTCTTTAGGTATATATCTATGTATTTTTATTCTTCTTTAATACAGTGTGTTAAAAATTGACATCAGTTATATTGTCTTTCTAGAGTCACAGAGCCCTCTGAGAATCTGACAAACGATGTGGGCCTTCTCCCCAGGAAAACTCACAAAAACCCAAATTTTGCATCTAATCTTGGGAGTTTGGTTGACTACCTGAAGTCATGGACAGAGAAGAGCCCCAGCGAAGACCCCCCTGCCTTCCAGGGTTCTCTGCTTTACCCCTCATGTCTACTCAATTGGGGAGTCCCAGCCATCGCTCCCACAGATGGGCTGCCTGCCCCCCATTTCCACACAGCCCACCAGGCCCACCTCTGGTTGCTGTTGTCCCTAATTCATTCATTTCAGGCACCACTGCTTCCTCATGAAAGCCTTCTGTTCAAAAATGTACACTGCCTTCTCTTGGCTAACTGCAAAGAATAGAAACATCTTATCCCTTATTTGTAGAACCTCCATCAGCTACCCTTTCTTACCTACCAGATCCCATCTCACACTCTCCTCCAACTGTACCTTGCAATTCCAGCAACTGCAATATGTGAATTCATTCATGCCTTGGAACATTCCACTTTTCTCAGCCAGAAATCCCTCTCCTTTTGTTAGGCTTATAAAATACGACAACCACAATCCTGTCTTCCCCAAGAAGGCTTTCTTGACCACGCCTGCAAAGATGTCTCCCTCCTTTGAAATCTACAGCACTTTTCTCTCTACCCTGATTTCATTACATGGTCCTGTATCATTCACTCATTCATTCATTCATTCATTCATGTGTTCTGTACAGAACAATTGTTATTCTGTTTGAACGCCATTAGTTTTCTAATGCTGCCATAACTAATTACCATAAACTTAGTGGCTTAAAATAACATAAATGTATTATCTTATAGTTCTGCAGGTCAGAAGTCTTAAACGAGTCTCACTGGGCTAAAGTCAAGGTGTCAGCACAGTTGTGTTTCTTTCTGGAAGCTGTAGAAGTGAATCTACATCCTTTCCTATTCTGGCTTCTAAAGGATGCCTGCATTCTGTGGCCCAAGGCCCTTTTCTCCATCTTCAAGTCAGCAACAGTGACTTGAAACCTCACATCATATCACTCTGACTTCCTCTTCTGCCTCTGTCTTCCCCTCTTTTTTAAAGATTTTAAAGATTTATTTGTTTGTTTGTTTGTTTAAGAGAGAGGGAGAGCGTGTGTGTGCATGAGGAGGGGGAGGGGCAGACGGAGAGAGAGGATCTCAAGCAGACTCCCTTCTGCGGAGTCCAACACAGAGCATGATCTCAGGACTCTGAGATCATGACCTGAGACAAAACCAAGAGTCTGAGGCTTAACCAACTGAGCCTTCCAGGTGTCCCCCCGTCTTCCCCTTTTAAGAAATCTTGTGATTACATTGAGTATACCCAAACAATCCAGGATAATCTCTTATTTTAAGGTCAGATAATTAGCAACCTTAATTCCATCCACAACCTGAATTCCTCTTTGCCATGTAAGGCGACATATTCATAGGTTCCAGGGATTATAATGTGGACGTCTTTGGGGGCCATTATTCTGTTCTACCACAAATTCTATGGCATTTTCTTCTCTATACCTGATTTTATTACTTGGGCCTGCATTTATTCATTTATTCAGTCATCCATTCATTCATTTTATAGTGAACATCTATTGTTTTGTGGTCCAGCATCCATTGTCACATTCTCATACAATATCCCAAATTTTCCCTTGGGAATCCTGCCTCTCACTGTCAGTCAGGAAACCTCTACCCAACTCCTCCCCTGGCCACACTGATGTTTTGCAGAGACATGTGACCGAATAAGAATCAGTGAGATGATTAATAGCACTGGTGGGAAAAAGGAACATGTTCTTTGTCCCTAAGATTATAGGGAAAATGAGAATCTGAAGATACCAGAGAATGCCATGTGAAGCCTGGAAATGAAACCAACACTTAAGAAGGCAGAACTGAGAGGGGCGCCTTCTGTCAAGAATGCTATTCACATAGACTATGGTACAAATGGCCACCCCTGGTTTTGTGCAGTACACAACCTGCACAGCTGTACCTGGAAGCACTTCTGATGGTAATTCTTTACTTAAAACACCATGAATACAACCTGCATAGCTAATTGCAATCATTTATTCTGGAATGAAGGTCAAGTTATTTTTATGTCTAATTAAATTTCTCCTGTTTAAATTAAATTATCTTCCTGGATGACACAGACTTAAGAATAATACAAAAGCCTAGTCTGGCTCTGTAGGGGCTCTATATTCATGAAACATAAGTGAATCTTAAAAATCCTTCATATATTTGAAGACAATAATTAAGTCTCTTATTCCCATTAGCTTCTGTGAGCTAAACAAACACACTTTACTTTATTAGCTATTACCATAGCCAGGAACAATGCTAAGCACTTTACCTCAGAATGTCACTTCATCCTCACTGAAACACTCTGAGGAGAGTTTGTCGAGATTCCCATTTTACAGATGAGGGTTGTAGTGGTTGGAGGCACAGGTCCTGCAGGTCTTCCACCCGGGGCTGTGCGACTTCCGGTACATTCCCTCTGAGCTCCAGGCCCCTCAACTGTGAAATGAAGGGAACAGTACCTACTCCGTAGGATTGCCCCAGAACGCACAGTATTTAACATCATGTCAGTGTTCAGTACATATCAACATTCCTTCACTGCTAATGTTGTTGTCATTCCAATATCTCAGCCTGGGAAGGGCCTCAGCTGGGGAACAGAGCTCCAGGATGCCTTTCTCCTACTCTGCCCTTCTTTTTTTTTTTTTTTTTTTAAGATTTACTTATTTGACAGACGGAGATCGCAAGTAGGCAGAGAAGCACGCAGAGAGAGAGGAGGAAGCAGGCTCCCCCCTGAGCAGAGAGCCCAATGCGGGGCTCGATCCCAAGACCCTGGGATCATGACCTGAGCTGAAGGCAGAGGCTTTAACCCACTGAGCCACCCAGGCACCCCTCTCCTACTCTGCCCTTCTGATTCTATCCCAGATTTGAAAAGGACCTGAGAGACTGTGTCATCAGCTCCTCGTTTTACAGACAAGGGACCTGAGACCCACTGTGGATCATTATCACCCACTTAGCTACCGGGGAGAATCTGGTGCTCAGAATAGTAACTCTCTCATCTCTCCTACCATACTGCTTTTGAACCTGATCTCATGGGCCAGGTCTTCACCCTCTCAGCAGGAGAAAACTTTTTTAAAAAAAGAGCTAGCTCATAAGGGACAACTTGGAGTCATGTTGTTTCACGGAGCAGTAAGAGGTCACCTCCCCCCACCACCACCACCACACCACACTGATCAAAGTTCCAAGGGTCCCCAGGCCTGGCACCTTGCCCAGCCCAGGAGCCAGCTCATGCCTGGACACGCCAGAGACCAACAACAATTACATGGCACCATTCGCTTGCCCCGGGGACTTCTTGTGTGAATTAGTGTCTCCTATTAAAAATGAAATCCAAGATAACAAATTGTCCTAAAAGGCTCAGATGTCTTTAATCGTGGTTTTATCTTCTCCCCCAGGCCCGGTGACTTCTAATGAGTTCCAGCTCACATCCTGGATGAATTATTGTTGGAGGAGTGTGTGCACTCAGGGAAAATAAACTAACAGCAAGACTCGTGTTTACTCTTTAATTCACTCTATCCAAAAATAGTTTCCTTTTTAGAAAACATTTTCAAATGGAGGAATGAATGTTGATTAACCCTTCGTGCTTCATACGGAAAAAAACAAAAACCCACAAGGGACAGACACACACACGTATACACACACGCAGTTGGATTTATGAGCATTGATTTATGGAGTGATGTGAACTTGAAATATCTGTGACCTTTGACAAGTGTCTTCCCATCCTGGGCCTCGGTTTACTCAATAACAGGTGAGGATAGTATCCACATCTCTGGTTGTCATGAGGATTCATGTAAATAAACTGTTCAGTTCAGCATATAGTAGTACATGTTAGGTTTTTGCAAAAGCTAATATTTTAAAATGCTAGGCAAAATTGCATGTAACTTTAATTTGGGGAATCCATCCTGTTTTCCCATTGATTTACATGATTTCAGAGATCCTTCATCATTTTTCTTCATTCCTCCTGGATGTAGAGCGGACGAGAGCTCTTGTTTCTCTTCCTTCCTCTGCCTTCCATCAAATACTCATGGTCTGGAAGCAAATCCTTAGATGCCCTAGGAAAGTCCTCCTTAAAGGAATCCTGTGCAGAAGCAAAGCATTTGCCTGTAAAGTGAATAATCACCTCTTAACTGATCTGGTTTGTGAGGGAGTATATTGAGTTTCTGTAAGTTGAACCCACACTGTGGGGGTCGCTCCACATCGATTTCCTTGGCAACCTCATTTAGTGTGAAAGAAATTAAGTGGAATTGCTTATACTCCAAGGAAGGGAGAAATGAAGCTGTCCCCTGCCCCCCACCCCAGCTTCTCTCTACTGAGCAGTTTTGTTTTTGTTTTTCCATAATTCCTTCCTCTTCCTGCCTGTGGAAGGGGAAAGGGCTTCCGGGCAGGGTCACTCATTGCTGTGGTGGTGAGGGACAGTTCCGTGAGTGAGTGTGTGAATCTGAGGGTGGGTGTTTGAGTCGGGAGCTGCATTTCAGAACTGAAGCCTGCCTCTGTGTGGAGATGCAGTCTCTGGCAGGATGAGCCCCTTGTCCAAAATGGCCACCACTTCTCTTCCCAGCCCTTCCTGCCTCCCTTCTCTCATGCACTCCTCACAGGGATGCCTTGACTTCACCTAGAAAAATCCAGAAGCCAGAGGGATTCTTGTCAAGGGCATCATGACTTCCCCCTCAGCTCTGAAGGGTGAGTCATCTTCTGTTTTCTCCATTGGTTAAAAGATGAATATGAAAATGCGTCCCCTCAGGGAAACTATGGAGTCTTCAGATGAAGCCTCAGCCATTATTCATGGGTTTAATACCCACCTCAGTCCTGGCAAGCACTTCAGCTTTTGAGAAGGCTCTCTGAGATAGAAGCCAAAAGAAGGTCAGAAAAGAAACTACTTGAGAATATTTTGACCTAACCCCCTGGTGGGCATAAAGTTCAAATTGTGACAAAGTCACAATTCTGGTATGACTGTTTCTGAAAACGGCAAACAACAGCAACAAAAACCACTCTTACTCTTTCCATAGCAAGATAATGCCATCACTCCTCTGGCCAAACCCATCCCTTTGGGACTAACTTATTCAATTCAACTGAACAGGCTTCCCCTTCCCCTTCTTCTTGTCTCCTCTGGAGTGAAGCTAAATTCCCAGAAGGCTTTTTCTTACCACCCTAGCCTTATGGGCGGCTCATCTATTCTAGATAATGCCTGTCATCTTGGCAGGTCCAGGTACCACCCAATGTCCGGGCTGGCCTCTACTGAGGTATGCATCCCTCTGGCCCTGGATGTTGGCTTCTCCTCTTGTCGTACCCATCTCTGAAGCGTCCACCACTGATGTAACAGCAGCACAGTAAATGGAGTTTGTCCTCCCTATGACTCAGCATCTCCTTGGCTCTATTGATCCTGAGACTTGGCTGTATCCTCCCTGAGCCCCAGCTTAGGCCCCTCACTGGGGACTCTGTTACAATGTCTCCTCAAGTCACATAGCAGCGACCCCGTGGCAGGCACTTGATTCTGACTTCTTAACTACATCCTTCTCCCCTATCAGATGGGGCGGTAGGGGCATTTGGAGATCTCACCCACACTGACTAGACCTGAGACTCAGAGGCAAGGCATAGGGGGGGAGGGCACAGCCCTCTTTACCTAAAAATGTGGCCACTTGTGTTCAGCTGAAGCCCCCTGAAAGGGGGTCTCTTCCCAGAATATCAGATCCTCGTTTTAGATCTCGAAGCTGTCCTCCTCCTTCAGGGATTTCAACACAAAGCAGGAGGTGGGGGGAAGTAAGAGATAATTAGTCCATTTTCCACCTGTTTCAGAGTTTGGATATAAACCCTCAGGGATCCAAGGAGAAAACATATATAAGCCTGGGGTTTGCACGTAGACACAGAAAGTGCTCTATCAGTCTTAAAAAGATAAAGCTATCCCCATTAGCTAGCACAGTCTAATCAAATATCTAATCAGTTACTTAATTGATTTAATATCTGTTCTTGTTATCCATGCCAGCACAGTACCTTATACACAACAAAGGCTCAGAAATTATTTGCCAAATTCACTCACTTTAAGGGATGAAAAGCAATCGGCTTGAAGACAAATCCTCTCCTTTCCACTGGATAGGGAGAGAGAGGGTTACTGGTAGCTCATTCAGGAAACCCACAAAAACCAGGCCATGAGCTGGCTGGAAAGGAGGCAGGTACATATAGGACTTTCCAACACATAACAGTCCTACTTCATGTTCTTCTTTCTTAATTATTTGTCAAGGGTCCCTTTGAAAGCAAGAGGCTGGGTCTCGTTTAGGAGATGGTTTTGAAATTGATGGACTCAGGGAAGTCCCTTTGGTTCACAGCTTGAAGAAAGTGAGTGTTGTTGCACAATGGAGCTCATCTTACCTCAAGATAGGAAGAGGTTGTGGAAACTGAGACAGGAACAAGTGGTCCATACTCAGTGTTGCTCTTTGCACACAGCAGGAGCTCAATTGATGAAACAACTGATGACTTGATTTCCAATAGCATTTAAACCTCGCTTGTGATCCCTGCTTCTTTGGAAAGTGACCCCATTGCACATTGACATGACCACAATTTAGCTATGTTAGCCATGAAAACCAATGTCAACAGAGCAGCAAATGCCCCCCCCAAAGGCGTGATTTATTCAAACACGTGAAGAAATCCCTGGCATACCACATCCCAGCCCTCCCAGCAACTGGAACCGAAGCTGGCCACCTCAGTATGCCCTACAATTTATTCAGTATCGGCACCTACATGTATGAGAACCAGTCATGAGAGCTTTGAGGCATCGATGTGGGGATAAAACATAATTTCTGCCTTATAAGCTAAGAAGAAAAATAAACACGTGAATATAGATTTAGTTATGCCATAAAATATATGTTAAATGACAACTGAATGATAGTGTCTCTCTGTGCTACATGTTTTCAAAAGAGCAGATGGTATCTTTGAGGACCAGAGTGGTGAGGGAAGACTTCCTGGAGAGGCTGAGATTGCTTGAGTTGTGAGGCCTGAGTTTTGGGTGTTCGGAGTCCTGGGACAGTGAGGGGAGCAAGGCTCCAATGGCTGTCTCACAGGGGATCGTCAGAGAAGACACTGAGGAGAGTGTCAGCTGATAACAACAGTTACCACATGTCAGGTATTGGGCCGAGTTTGACTTGAATTACCTCAGGGAATCTTCTCCACAATTCCAAGATAGTGTGTTAGATACTGACAGGGTCTCCCCTTCTTCCTTCCTCAAGGAACCTCAGTTTTGTTTGAGGCAACACTGTTCAGTTAAAATACTTGATATCCCATCTCCTTCTGGAGGTAGGGTTGGTCATCCTGGCATAGTTGTAGCCAGGGAAGTGTAAGATGGAGTCACTTAGTGGGACTCTCCAGAAAGCTCTTCAAAAGGGGGTCAAAGGCAACTGACTCATCTCTCAGTCACCTTGTGGTTCTGGGTGCTTGGACAGCAAGACCAAAGGAGCCTGGGTCCCTGATGAGTCCCTTGGAAATGGCGCCCAATACTGGTTTGCCCACCTCTGAACTGCTTGTTAACATGAGAAGAACACTCTCCTATTTGGTTAAGCCACTGCTATTCGATCTTTGTTATTTGCAGCAGAACACAATCTTAATACATACAGGTAATATTGATATCCTGTACACAGACTAGGAAATCAGGCTCAAAAGTGTCACTGCTTTTAAGTTGCAGATCAAATATTCAAATCCAGACCAATGCAGAACACGGCTGGTTGACTGAAACCGCCCTGAGAATGTGTGAAACACCTGAAGCCCATTAAAAAATATGTCAAAGAAAGAAAGAAATCTTTTTTTCTTTTTCTTCTCCTTTTGTAGATTCTTTATTTATTGAGAGAGAGCAAGCTCGAGGAGAAGGAGGGGAAGCAGACCCCCTGCTGAGCAGGGAGCCTGATGCAGGGCTCTCTCCGAGGACCCCAAAGGCAGACGCCGAACCGACTGAGCCACCCAGGTGCCCCGAAAGAAAGCAATTGTCAGCAATTTCTTAACCTCCTGAGAAGTTCTCATCACAGTCTACCTTTCCACAGACACTGGGAGGTGTCTCTGTCTCCCCCAGTACATTGCTTTGAAATCTCCTAGAAAGCAGGACGAGGACAGAATCATGCTGGTAACATGCTTTCTCTTCACCTCCCTCAGTGCTTAGCTCTGGCTAAATAAACATCTCAAAAATGCTGGTCAGGTTGAGTTTTTTAAAAAAATCATCCAGGATAGTAACTGCCCCTGAGAAAATGCCTCTTCTATGAAGAGATGTGTGTGGTGGCACTGATGTGTCCTTGAGGGACTGTGTCACATTGGGTGTGTGTGTGTGTGTGTGTGTGTGTGTGGTTGTCCACTCAAACGAACCAAGTGCCTGTATGTCTGAGTGGGGAGGCCAGAGGAGGAATATTTTCTCATCACTGTCAAATCCATCTCCACCCGCTCCCTGCTCCTACAGTGCCAGCACCAATGATCACATTAGTGATAACTAAACTTTTGTGCAGGACCTGAAAATTTAATTTCCTTGTGGGAAGCTGTAGAGAACTAAGCTTATTCGGGGCCAAGAACTCATGAACTTTCTCAGAAAAGGAAGCGAGAATACCAGATACAGTCATTGGTCTTTAGATTTTTCTCAAAAAATAAAAAGACAACAGCTTAGTTTTGAATAACCCCTTTGGAAACAGTTTCAGATCCTTTTTCCTCTATACCTACCCTACATCAGAGCGGGAAGGAAGAGACAAGCAGCCCTTGAGAAACATCTGGTTCATTCCAATTTATACCAGGATTGTGAATTTCTTCTCTCCATCTCTTAAGAAAGTCAAATTCCATCAATTTTTTTCTTCTCCAATTGCTTGGACGGTCAAGCCCCTGATGATATTTAATGAGTGTTCTCTGTGTAACAGACACTGAAATAAGTGTTTGCAGGCCTTGACCCATTTAACCCTTCTACTTTGAAGATTAAGAAATGAGAGGCACAAAGAAGGTAAGCGACTTGCCTCAGGTCACACACCTGAGGAGTGACAGCACTGGGATCCAAACCCAAGCAATGAAAGGACAAAGCCCAAAACTTTAACAGCATCACCGTGTAGCCCGTGAAGTCTGGAACTCTCCTCCTGTTCTCTGTGTGTATCAGCTCTTCAAATGCAAACAATACGACCTCTGATACACTTAAGAAAAAAAAAAAAGACAAAAAAAGTGGGAAGAGAGAGAAGAAACACATGTCCCATCCTTGGACGATTTAAGGCCAATTCCCAGGAACAGTCTGAGGTCACTATCCCTGGTCTGCTTCTGCGGAGATGGGGGGAGAAGCTACCAGAACCGGGTGGTGTGGATATGGGATGAGAGATAATAATGTATATGCTACCGTGTGGCCAAAGGAACCGGTCTTGCCGAATTTAATGAATTTGGGGTTGAATGGTGACACAAACTTGGCATCATGGGGTTGTCAAGGGGTTCCACCCTAACAGTTCACCCATTCACTCAATCGTGCCCATGATTGTCCCCCCAGGAGTCCCTTCTGTGTGCAAGCTGTGTGCTGGGCCACCCGCTGCTCACAGAGCTATACGGCCTGAGCAGTGACACCAGAAGTATACCCAGCCACTCATTTCCCAAGCTCTGGTACACACCACAGCAAACCAGGCCCAGGGGTGCGCCCTGGGAACAGAGCGAAGACCAAGTCAGACACAGTCCTCACCACACGCCCATTTTCCCAGGAGCAACAATGAATTAGAACAAGTGCTAATCTGGGGAGGCAAACAGCGGGTGCCTAGTTTAGGAAGTGCTGCGCATTTCCCATTTCTCCCTCCCAGGTCCACTTCCCACCTGTTTCCTCCCTTCCTTGTGCCCCCAGCAGGCTAGCATGTGTGGATTGTTTCCACAGGATCTCTTGTCCTGACTTCCAGTTAGATTCCGCCAATTGAGGCACTGGCAGGAGATTGAGGGAGAGGAGAGAATGAGGCTGAGATACTAATTTGCCAGCTCCTTCCCTGCTGGGGGGGTTACAAGTGGGCTGCCTCCCTGTACCCAAGGCCAAAGTCCTGCCAGGCGTCCTCTCCTACAATCCCTGTAACTACAACCTCTTTCTTTTGACCCCAGGAACTGCTCCCTCCTCTGCCTATTCCAGTCGAGCAGGGATAAACCTTCCGGCTTTGGCTAGCTCAGGGCGAGGCATCAGCTTCCCTGGTTGGATGCCCCTAACTCTGCCCACACCTTGGGAAGAGCCCCCTTCCTTTGCCTAGAGTGAAGGTAACACTTTCTTACAGAGCAGTCAAGTGAAAGTTACCAAGAACCGATGCTAAAGCAGATAGAGACCATCTGAAGCCAGAATAGATGGCCTGCAGAGCCTTATTCCTGGAAAAAACTAACAGGTGGGTCCTGCTAAAGTAATTCTACCCATGGCTTTATTGATTCAGCATTTTAAATGATCTAAATTAAATTAACTATAAGTTAACTTGGGGGATTTCCTTAAGAAATACCCTGACGTTAATGTGATTAGGCCTCACACACAAGCATTTTTGGGGTGTCTGCCCAACCTCCCCAGCCACTTCTCCAACGACAGGTTTGCACAGCTGAGTCTGCCCCTCCCAACAGCCTGTCGGGGCACGGGCAGGCGGATCCCTGGCCCAAACGAGACCATTTTGTAGTTCGGCAAGAAATTAGACATGACAAAAATATCATTTCATCCTGTGGGGTCTGGAAGAATGTGGGTTAGGTGACAATACGTTTGGGGAAGTCGGAACCCCTTTGAACAACCACTGTTCTAGAAGCCTGATTAATTCTGCCAGTGTCCTCCCAGAACACAGCCTCTGTCCTCGCTCTGTCCTATTCAGGTGGCACTCAAAGTTGGGGCTCAGAGCTGGCAACTGGCACAACCTTCCCGAGCCCCCTCTCTCTGCACTAGTCCACAATATCCGAGCCACACCCCCTGTCTTCCTACACACAGACCGCTCAGAAGCCAATCTGCGGCTTACTTTTTCAGCTGCAAGTAAACAGCAAGCCACTCAAATGCACTAAAAAAAAAAAAAAAAAAAAAAGAGGGGGGTATATTAAAAGTGTATTGGGTGTCTCCAAGTACCCAGGGAGGAGGAGCTCATCTGGGTTCTTTTTTAGATTGGCTGTAGCAGCACGCAAAAGCTAACAAACCACACAATTCTGTAGTCAGATTTTTAAATCTCCCATGGCCCGGATCCTAGCTGGGCAGGAGTGCAGCCTGATACTAGCACATGTGGTAAGAACACTTGGGATTCTGACTGCCGGCTCAGGATGAGTCAACCGTACGCTGTGACTGCCAAAAGAGCGGTGTGATCTTGGGCTGCATTAATACGAGAGGAGGGGGATGGCGCTTCCTTTGGTTCAGGGCGTCATGGATTCAAGGCACGGGGAACAGAGAAGGGTGGCCAGGGAGGACTCAAAATCATGCTCTATGGGGCACAGTGAGAGACTTGGGCTAGTGCTGTCTGGCCTTCTGGGGGACTGATGGGCAGTACCAGGAGTTGTCTCAGCAGTATGGAGTCTGGAGGTAGACCACCTAATCTAAACCCCAACTCAGCCACTTCCTAGCTTGTTCCCATATGCCAGGAACATCTGAAACTCTGCACACGAAATATCTGACTTAATCCTCACTACAGCCCTCTGAAGGAGTTTTTTTGTTTGTTTGTTTGTTTTCTTGTTTGTTTGTTTTTAAGAGACAGAGGGGAGGAGGAAGAGCAAAGGGGAGGGAGACACAGAATCCTAAGAAAGCTCCATGCCAGGTGTGGAGGCTGACCCGGGGCTCAATCTCCCAACCCTGAGATCATAGCCTGAGCCAAAATCAAGAGTCAGGTGCTTAATGGACTGAGCCACCCAGGCACCTCTAAAGGAGTACTGTTTTTATCCCTATTTTACAGATGGGAAAACTTAGGCACAGAGAGGCCAACCTGTTTGCCTCAAGTTACACAGCTCGCAGGTTGAAGAGCTAGGCTCTAAAAGCAAGGAGAGTATACCTTCTTTGCTCTGCCCCCGAGCAGCCGTATATCCTTCAATCTTGTTACCTCTCTCCCCTGTGCCTCAGTTTGCCCAACTGGAATATGGGGTGAGGACTCCCTGTCCTACCCCATCCTGGAGACGTATGGTGTGGCTGAAATGATATTATTGATATAAGAGCGTTGCGGAATGGTTAAGATATCCCAAAGGATGTATTACCTAAGCCCACGAGGCTCACAAAGCAGAAATGAGGGCAGAACCCTCACCTTGCCGCATACCACCCCACCTTCAGGGGCTTCATCCTGCTTGTCCTTCATTGGCATAGTGCAAGCCCGCCCACCTCAGATGATCCAATCAGCTTTCAAAGCCGCTCGTTAACTCTCAAACAGCCAGTAGGAGTTGACACACTTTGGGGATTTTCCAGAACCCAAATTTACCCCCCCTCCAGACATTATCTTCCTGATTTATAGCCTACTTCTGGAATTAGTGACAGCGCACTAATTCAGGGAAAAGTAGGAACATCAAGACCCATTTCTTGGGCATTGTTCTTATTATCTAATCTGCATAAGACACCACCCCAAAACATAGAGGCTTAAAAGAAAAACATTTATTTTGCTCACAGACCTGCAGTCAGGTCAGGGCTTGGTGGGGACAGTTTGCCTCTGTTCTCCTCTGCATCCATGCGGCGGCCCCGAGGTGGGGCGGTTGGTCTCACTCTGGTTGGTGCCCAGGATGGGAAGACTCGGACAGCCGGGCCCCTGTCTCGAGATAGACTAAATGAGAGAGGCAGGTGGACGCTTAATGACCTAGCCTCAGAAGTCAGTGTTCTTTCCGTTTATGCTGTTGGCCAAGGCACGTGCTGGTTCAAGAAGAGGGATTCTAAACCCAGTGGTCGGGGAAGGAGTGTCGCTATTACATGGGAAAAAGAGCCCGTGGGAAGGTATCAACATCCATATAGCCATCTTTGGACAATCCCGTCCGCCCCAGGCACTTCCTACGTTCCCAGCATGGAGCTAAGTGCTTCCGAGTCATTATGGATTATCACTAAACTCAATCCCAAATCCTCTTCTAGTAGGCACTGTTATTTTATGAGAGGTGGAAGACTGACAGGCAGGAAGGTCAGCAATCTACCCACCTCACACCCCAGCCTGTGGGGGAGGTGGGGATGGGCCCCAGGTGTTTTGACGACGAGGCCAGGGAAACAGGTGAGGCGAAGGTCCTGCTTCCAGGAAGCAATGCTCACAGCAGCCGGGTGGCCCAGTGATCGACCACGGGAGCCACACCCTCAGCCTGCTAGGGTTCGCATCCAGGCCCCTCCGTCACCAACGGCACAGCCTGCCATAAGCTTCTTCCCTTCTCCAAGTTGTGCTGTCTTCATCAGAAAAACGGGAGTAACCACAGTACCCACCTGCGAGGATGAACCGAGACGACACAGGTCAAATGCTTTGCACGTTGTCAGGAATCTCTTGGGGACTCTATACATGTCAGCTGTTATTATTTAAAGTGCTCAGGAAAGACATCTTAAAAAGACAAATGTAGGGGCGCCTGGGTGGCTCAGTCAGTTAGGCGTCTGCCTTCAGCTCTGGACATGATCCCAGGGTCCTGGGATGGAGCCCCACATCAGGCTCCCTTCTCGGTGCGGAGCCCATTTCTCCTTCTCCCTCTGCCTTCTACTTGTACTTGCTCTCTCTCTCCCTCTCTAGTGCTCTCTCTCACAAATAAATGCATAAATAAAATCTTAAAAAAAAAAAAGATAAATCTAAAAACCTACTACTACCAAAAAAGTATGTGTCATGATCCTCGAGCCCAGCAAACACTTGTAGTTCTGTGGCGTCATTCATTACCTGTTCCTGTACAGACAAGCCCCCACCACGGACAGGCTCGGAGAGGCACAGTGCCCTCTCCCTCCCCGCCCCGCTGATCCACAAGGCAGGTGGTACAGTCTGAAAGAGTTGCTTGTGTGTCCTTCCCGGGTGGGGTACCTGGTCTGACTCACTCCAGTGACTCATTAAGTATCAAAAGCTGATGAAATGACCTCAGGCCTCAGAAAGGGAGCTAACACCCAGGAGACCCTCTTCACCCCAGGCTCCCCGTGGCTCTCAGACAGGAGAACATGCAGGAAAATTAACTAGGTCTCCCTATCAGCAGGGGTGTTCATCATTCCGCACACACATATCTCCGGCTTTAATAAGAAGAGTTTCAGCTCACTTCTGAATATTCAAACTCAGGGCTAGCACCCCTCCCTCATCAGTTCCCACGGCTTCAATTACCATCCAGACCTAATGAGTCCTAAACCCACGTCTCCAATCCAGACTTCCAGACTTCTTTCCAGAGCTGGAAACCTGCCTCCACTCAGACACCCCCCCCCCCAACCTGGACTCGTCTCCTTCCCCTCTCCTGGGCCAGGCTCTCCTCCAAAATACACAGGAAGGATTTCCAGGGTACGCCAAGAGACCCCAACCAGACATCCAGCTCACCTTGACAAGCCCCTGTCCTGCCCTCCTGGGGAGCCCATCACAAATCCTGTGGTTTCTACCTCCAGAGTCTCTCCTTCTACCAGGTTCTCCTGGAGGGTGTTCTAGCCACTGCTGAAGTCCTCTCCATCCTTTATCTCTTCAGCCTCGCTGCTGTAGGAACTCTGTGAAGTGCAGACCTCAGCACCGTCATTCTGCCTCGGGCTCTGCAGTGACTCCCCCTGCCTTCAGAGAAAGTCCATACTCCTTAACACGGCTCCTCGGACTTGCTGGACCTGTCTGTTATGATCCGAACTGTGTCCATCACCCCCAAATTTACATGTTGAAGCCCCAACCTCCAATACCTCAGAATGAGATTGGATTTGGAGATAGAGCCTTTAAAAAGGCGATTAAGTTAAAATGGCTTCATTAGGGTGCACTCTTGTCCAGCGTGACTGGTGTCCTTATAAGATGCCTCCTAGGTTCTGCCTCCCAGCGTGTGGTCTTTTGTCATGGCGGCCCCGGGATGACTAAGACACCACGGCTCTCCTCTACCTCCCTCCTTCCCCCCCGGGTGAGATGCTGCCACTCGACACCCCAGTCCTGCTCTCCACTCCGAGCTTGGCCTTGCTCTTCCTTAAGATTCCAACCCTCTTCCCAAGCCTCTTCACCCAGTCACCTCCTTCCAGATTTGACATTATTTCCTCCAGGAAGCCATCCCTGACCTCCATGTTTAAGCATCTCTCAAAACAACCCTCAACTCTCCCCTTCCCAGCCCCGTATTACAACCCCCTATTTACTTCCCTGCATGTGTCACTAGACTGTTGGCAACATGGACACAGGGACCAGGACACCTGTGCCTAGGACAGCGCTGCTACCTAGAAGGTGCACCAGGAGTCCTCTTCAATGACTGGCACTTAAGGAGTAGGTGACAAGTCAAGGATAATTCAAAATAAATCAAAAATACAAAATTGTTTTTAGTATTTAAAAAAAATTTCAGGGCACCTGGGTGGTTCAGTCGGTTGAGCATCTGACTTTGGCTCAGGTCATGATGCCAGGGTCCTGGGATCAAGCCCCGAGTCGGGCTCCCTGCTGCCTCTCCCTCTGACCTTCCTTCCTCTCATGCTCACTCTCTCTCTCAAATAAATAAATAAAATGTTTAAAAATATATTAATTAATTAAAAAGTTCAGAAACATCTTAGTGCACGTTCCCAACACAGTTCTTTTTGGGGGATCTACGTTTCCAAGCAAAAGAGAGCCACTATCTCGTAATTCTGTTTCTTGGGCTCTGGAGAGTCTGTGAAAGAAGGGGGAGGCTGTGGGCCCTAAGCAGAAGGTGCTGACACAGCCTGGGCTCAGGTTCCGAGTCTGGCTCACCAAACTCAAGCCCTGGCAAGTGGGTCAGACTTCCTGAGCCCAGAGACCTCTCTGGGGCCATTGTGAGAAGCCGGAGAAGCAGAGGAGAGGGGACCAGCACGGTGGCAAGTGGCTCAGGCTGGGACTGAACCCCTCATTCTCCACTTGCTAGCTACATGACCTCCTGCAGGCTTCCAGACTGTCTTCAGGCCTCATTATTATCCCAGGGTCCAGCATGCGGTTAACAAGCTATGATTATTAAATGTGAAAGAATGCAAGAGAGTAACCTGCTCCCAGGAAGGAGGGAGTAAAAAGGCAGGTGTGGTGCAAAGGTACAGTCTCGCTACAATTGTCTGAGAATCTGAAAATTGTCCCGTTCCCCACTGTTCTCCCCCTTCAAGCTCCCATACATTTCAGAGGGGGGATAGCAGGGTGGGGGGAGACACTGGTAAGCTGCTTTAGGCATGGTTGGGCTGCCGGACCTAGAATCCTCCCAGAAGCTTCAGGTCCTAAAGCCTCCCCTTAGGCGGTGACAGACTTGAGATCCCCCTGTGATCTCTACCTTGAAATGGCTCTGGAGCCAGACAGAGGGCGGTTCAAATCCCAGCTCTACCTCTTAGCTGGGGGACCACAGCTAAACTACTTACCTCCCCTGGACCTCACTTTCCTCCTCTGTAAAATGCGAATAAGGAGAGGTAGCCTCTACCCCCTACGGAGATGTATTCCTGACACACGCATGCCCCCACAACAAACCCCGTCTTTTCCAGCCTCTCTGCCTCAAATCCTGGTGCTTCCTTCACCTCTACTGCCCCTTCCCTCCTCAGCTCTGCCTGCTGAAACCCAACCTAATCTCAGGGCTATGTTCCAATAACACCACCACCATCAAGCTTCCCCGGTCTCTGTGTCATGTGTCCTCTCCTTCTTTTCAACCATGCCCCCACCCTCCCCCCTTTTATGACGTCACCTTTGAATAGAGTCTCCTCCTTCTCCACAGTAAGCTCTGGAATCAGACCTAGGTTTGCCTCCGGCTTCGCCCCCTCATAGCTACGCGATCACCAAGTCACTTAAATTCTCTGATCTTTGGTCTCCTCATCTGTAAGACGACCCTGCTGAGACACCCAGCTTCTGAGGTGTGTAGTTAAGAATTCAGGGGGAAAACTGCATACAAAACATGGTGCACAGAGCCCAGGGCATCATCTGTGCCAGAAAATGTTATTATAATTGTAATGATCATTAGCACAAAGGAGGTGTTCAGTCTGAGAGAGGCTGCTGTTTGAAATTCATTCCTCTGGGTCTCTCTCCAGGGCGGGACCTTCTCAAATGTGATCTTGGGGTCAGTTACAGTGGCCCCAGGGAAAAGCAACAGGCTCACTGTTGCCAAAGACTTAGCTGTTCTTTTGACAACCGAACTCTCGGTGCCTGATGTAAACAGAGAGGAGAAGGGGCTGGAAGAAGCTGGAAGGAGCTCCAAGGGAAATGTGTACCTGTTTCTCATTCTTGCCAAGCCAAAGGAGGTAGAACATGGAAGGTGGCCACCATGGATTGAGGACCTGGCGTGAGGCACCTTTCCACAGGTTCTCTCTTTGAATCTCATGACAGACCTTCTGCGTCGTCATTCATCCCCCTATTTTCTAACTGACAACTCTGACCTCAAAGAAGTAAAGCCATTAACCCAAGGTCACACAACCAGTGGCATCGTAGTTCAGATTCAAACCCAGGTCTGTCTTACTGTGGGGCTCATGAAGAGGAGAGGGGGCAGAAAAAAGGGAGAAAATGTTTATCCACAGAGAGCACACACCTCCATGATAGGGCAGAAAAAACAATATGAAAGTGTATGGTTTTATTTATGGAAAATTAATTCAGCATACGACTTCATCATAATACCATTTCTCGAAACATTAACTCCCATTAATGTTGTAAAAGTCTGGGAAGCTTCAAAATGCCTTTTTTTTTTTTTGGTGAACCTTCTATTATCTATAAACATCCACATTTCAGGTTGACCAAGATTTCCCCTCCTCCCTTCTTAATCTGTTGATTTTAAATCTAGAAAGGTCAGGGGTGGCCCCACGTGTTACTGTGGCTCAAAGAAAGTTCCCATCAGCCCACAAGCTCAGGGGAAAGCAACGCTCACTTTAATTGCTCTGTGAATTAGAGTCTCCCCTTTTGATTTAAATCCATAGCCACAAATGTATTATTTTCTCTAGTCCTATAAACAGCAGTGAACCCTTTTTCTTTTTCTTGTCCGATATCGCCCTCTAGTGGTCTGTACTTGAAAACTAGAGCGCATAAACCCACCAGATAGACTAGTGTGCCACTCAGACCCTTTCACTCCCTCACCCTCCCATCGGTCCCATCAGCCATCCCTCTGGCCATCACTGTCCGAGAGCCTACTGTGTGTCTGGCACCAGCAACAAGGATTCTGGGATGCCCTAAGAGCTTAGCAATTTGCTTGCTTATGTGGAACTTGAGGGAGGGTCTGGGGAAAATGGCCCCAGATCTGGAGCCTGGAGAACAGAGTTTGGAATCCCCGCTCTGCCACTTTTTTAAAGCCCAAGTGACTCTTGGGATGGAGGTCAGGTCCCAGCTGGACATGTTTCATCTCCACAGAGCTGGTAATTTAGCCAACATGTCCATCTTCAAAATAGACAATATTAGATGCATCCTGTCTTTACTTAATCTTATCTTTATTTTCACAACCAAATCGCCCCTCTACCCTTGGAGCACACCCAGTTTCTGTGACGGAGGACAGGCAGGGGCGTTGGTGGGTAAGCTCAGAGCGTGGCTTCAGGAGCCCCAGGTTTGAATCCCTGTTCTGCCAGTTACTAGCTCATTACCTTGAACAAACTACTTAACCTCTCTGTCTGTTCATTCTTGTCTATAAAATGGGCACAGTCATAAGATTCAACGAGATAATTCAGGTTCTTAAAGTCTGGTGTAAGCAAAATGCCCTGAGGATCGTGTTAACAGGCTAGGCTCTTCCCAAACATACTGGTCCAGAATCTCTGAACACGGTCGCACGTACCTGAGCAGTAACCGGGACAGCCAGGTGATGCTGATGGACACAGCCCTGGACGACAAGGCCCCCTGGTCCTCAAACTCGGCCATGCAGTAGGATCCTTAAAAATGCTGATGCCCACCCATACTAGATTCTCACAGAACTGGTCCGGGAGAGTCCGGCATGGGGATTTTTAAGAATTCCTGGTATGACCCTCATGGGCAGCGTTGAGAACCACTACCTTAGCCCAGGGCCTAAAACGCAGTGAGTACTTAATAAATGTTAAAAGAAGCCCCACCAACACGGCCGCATCAGGACTCAGACACTTTGATTCAACGATAACAAATCGTGAGACTCTGTCAGATGCCAAGCGTTGGCCATAGAACCACCATTAAACCAACACAGAGAGAAAGATAAGAGTCTCTATCCTCAGGGCGATCACAATAACACAGTGGGGCCAGTTTGCCCTTTGGCACAGGGCCCCCCAAAATTACAAAGCCAGCCCAGGAAGCAAGGGCTGTCTATCACACTGGGCCTTGTGGGTCATGGTAAGAGCTTCCCCTTTGAGGGGAAAGTCATCCTACCACCTGCCATTATCCATCTCAGAAAAAGAGATTTTGAGATGCCTTTGCACATTCCAGAAAAATGACTATCTGATGCTAAGAGTTCAGTCGGAGGCCAGGAAATGGGGCAGGTGCCTATATGGGGCAGCACTGTCTGCCTATTCCCCTTTGAGGAAGGCTGTCTGAGCAGGATGGACGGCCAGAGCCCGGAGCTTCCCTCCTGCGCCCTCCATCCACCCTCTGGCCTGCAGCCTGCAGCCTCCCTCCTCTCGGCTGACTCATCGGGCCAGCTGTTTCCAGCTGTACAGACAAATGGGAATACTTGCTCTTAATCAGGATTTGAGCTTTGCACCTGCTCCCCTTGGCTGAGGCTGAGCCTACTTCAGAGGCCAGGGATACAGAGGGTGTAGGGGAAACCCTTTTTTATCTCCGTAGCTACTCTGCCAACCCCCAGCTGCTCATTAGCACCTAAGAATGAGGCCAGGGAAACCCAGTGAAATCTCGTCAAATCACCGAGAGTGTGGGAGGAGGAAGGATAGAGGCCTCTCTCCTGGTCTTCCAACCTGGAACAGCTGCCGCCATCGCTCTCTCCACTTGTGCATTATCTTTATTCGTATCCCCTACCACCAGCCAACACTATACTCTGTGCGTGCTTACTTCCCGTGGTCTGCCTTCCCCCGCTGGAACGTACATGCACCGTCTACAGCACCAGGCCGTGTGTGACCCTAGAGGGATGTTTATTGACCATCAGTCACTGACTGAGGGAATGAAGGACTGAATGAATGACTTGGGTCCACCCCACCTTTGCAGCTACTACCCGCTCTGGCGAGTAGAGTTAGGAGTGGCGGGAAGGAGGGCACCATGGGCGTGTGGCAATAGGACAGCAGGGTCTGTCTTCCCCTCCAGTATTGATGAAAGGCACTGAGCTGTCACCTCCTACAGATAGATGGACAGGAGTTAAGTGAATTTGCAGGGTTTTCTCCCTGGGAGGGGGAGTGACAGACGTGCCTGGCGCCCCCAGATGGGGATCAAACGTGATCACAAATGAGCAGCCCAAGCGACACCATCAGGCATGTCCTGTTGTGCCTGCGGGGGTTTTTTGTTTTGATTGCTTGGTTTTGTTTTTCTGCACATGGTGTGATTCCACATTTAAAACCCAGCCTCCCCGGAGAAGCAAGCCAGTAACAAATGGTGGGGCCCCATCCCCTCAGGGCATCGGTGGCCTGTTGCCTGTTGCTGCAGGGGCCCTGCTCCTTTACCCAGAACCATACCCGGAGGCTGCCCTACTGTTCCTGCCCTGCCCAGGCTTTGCATTGCCCGCCCCCCCTCTTCCTGCCCCCTGGCTGTGCTCCCACTCTTGAGCTGGGGGCTTCCATGCCCACCCCCAGGGGCTGAATCCAGGTTGCATGGGGCAGCAGAATTCGCTGTGGGCAGACCTGGCTCTGCCCTCCCACAGCCGCCAGGCAGGGGGCAGCCTCCCAGACCTGTCCGCAGAGCCACAGCCCTAAGCGGCCAAGGTCACCTGGGGGACACCCGGCATCTCTCCTGTACAACCACAAGGCAAGCCAAGGAGAGGGTGGCTCTTCTTTCCTTCCCTCATGTGGCTTCTAATAATTCGGCCACCTTTTATTCAGGTCACCTTTCCCAGCTCTCACAGCCTTCCCCCTTCTCCTCAGCCTGACAGACATAAGCCCCCAGCCTTTGTGATCTCCGACCCCCTCTTCCCTTTATTCCCCTCCCTTAAATTTCTCAACCCATCCCCTCCCTGTTCATTCTTCTCTGGGGCCGCCATTCTCCAGCCCTGCAAATCTCCTCAGCCATCTCTGGCATGCAGCCGGTTCCTCCTTGTTATTCATATTCTTGACAATAATGGATAATAAATAAGACCTTGCTTTCAAAGGGCTTTCACACCAACCCCAGAGCCTCACAAGAACCATATGAGGTAAATAGTGACACGCAGAGTGTAAGTGACTTGTCTAGGATCAGCAGCTAGTTAGTGGCTGTGCCACATTGGGAACCTATTTTAAATGTCATTATTTATGTCTTATCGGGAGATTATCATTTTAAAAAGTAAACGAGTGAAAATGACAGTCCAGGTTTTAAAGCATGACTCTATTATATTTCAAGGGCGAGATCTATTCCCCCTCCTTAGCATCATAATTAAAGTAAATGGAATAAGATCCGGTATTATATTTGCCTTTCAAACAACCTTTTAAGACACCTGCATTGCTCTGCGAAAAGGAAAGCCATCTGCTCACTTACTCACTGCGTTCAACACCTACTCGTCCGCTCAGTCAACAATTCTGGGTTGTATTCTCCCTCGGTGCCGGACCCAGGGCTTGACCGAAGACATGCGCGGATGAGCAAAGCAGGCCCAGCTTTACCTAACCCTAACCCTTACCCTCATGCACTCAGAGTCTAGCGGTGAAGCTGGGCAACCCACCAAGGTTCACAACAGGAATGCCCCACCTGAAATATGCTGAGTGCCAGGAAGGGGGCCCAGGGGCCAGGCAACCCCCAGCAGAGAAATTTGACCCAGTCAGGGAGCTCAGGGAGGGTTTCCCAGGAAGTGACCATTGTCCCAGGAGGGGAAAGATGAGAATTTGACACAGGGAAGAGGAAAGGGAAAGGACTTTGTAGAAGAGGGAGCAGCACGGGCAACGCCCTCTTACTGGAGGGAGACTAGCACTTTCAGGGAACTTTGAGAGCTGGAGGAGTGAGACCAGGACTACCTTGTGGGTCTAGGTAGGGGTCTTGGTCTCTTCCCAGAGAGCATGACAAACTGCTCGAAGCAGAAACTGACATAATCACGTTAAGACCAGTTAGGGGCTGAGAATTTTGGATGGCACAGGGAGAGGAATTTTTCGAACCTCAAAGAATTTCCCATCTCTTTCTTTAGCATTAATGAAGCTCCGCTCAAAATCAGGACATTGATCTTCTCAAAAATATAGGTAATATTCTTAAGCTAATAATATTAATAATAATATACTTACTTTATATATGTGATTTCATGTAATTCTTGCTAATAATATTAATTTAATATATTATAATATAAATAATAATATACTTACTTTATATATGTGATTTCATGTAATTATTGCTAATAATATTAATTGAATATATTATAATATCAATAATAATATACTTACTTTATATATGTGATTTCATGTAATTCTTGCTTCACAAATTATAAGACAGCATTACTTTCCTCCATTTACAGATGAAGAAAGTGAAGTTCAGGAAGGGTTAGTAACTTGCCCAAGGTCACACAGCTACTGGCAGATCCAAAGTTCAAACTTAGAAGACTATCTAAATGCTGCTCAGTCATCTCTGGGCTCTATAATCTGGGAATCTTTATCCAGAAATTCAAGAGACGCCAACATGACATGTCTAAAGAGTTTGTCATCCTTGGGATATCAGGGTCAACAGTGGGCTACACTTTGCCAAAGCCAATAGCCAAACTTCTCCTTGTCTTACTCGACCTTCGGCAGCAATGACCTGGTGATCACCTCTCCTTCCTGAAACATGTTCTTCATGTTCACGTTCATGTTCATGTTCAACCATCACCTGGTTGTCGTCCTATCCCCTGCTTGTTTCTGCTCAGTTTCCTCTGCTAGCTACTCCTCCACAGCTCACCCTTTAATTGATAAACTCTCCAGATCTCTGCCCTTGGCCATTTTCCTACATACAGTCCTTCATTTGATGATCATATCAGGCCCAGAGCTTTAAACTGTACCTATATACTGATGATAACCAGATACGTTCCTTCTCTCCCTACCTCTCCCTTGATCGTGTTTCCCTGTGGTGGTTGAATTGAACTTGTAAGTTAGTTCTGGATTTCTGCCCCCAAACCCTGTCCTGCCCTTGATGTCCCCATCTTAACAAAGGACACTTTCTTGCACTTTGTGGCTCAGGCCAAAAATCTAGGTCTTGTCTTTGATCAATATCTTTCTCATGTTTCAGATCCAAACCCTCAACGAGTCCTATTGCTTTGCCTTCAAATATACCCCAAATCCAACTGCTGCTTACCACTTCTCCAATACCACATTAGCCTGAGCAATCCTTTTTAAAAATTTTTTCTTTAGATGTTATTTATTTTTTTAGAGAGAGAGAGCACTTGTACATGAGCAGGAGGAGGGGCAGAGGGAGAGAGAAAAAGAGAGAGGATCACTAGCAGACGCCCCACTGAGCCTGACATAGGGCTCAGTCCCACAACCCTGAGATCATGGTCTGAACCAAAACCAAGAGTCAGATGCTCAACCCAACTGAGCCATCCAGGCACCCCAGTCATTTTTTTGTCCCCTGAATTATTGTAGTCACCTCCTTGCTGGTCCCTCTGCTTCTCCCCACACTCCCTAACAGCAGTCAGGGCAAGGGGTGCTTAGTTTGTACGCAGAGAGCCTGACCTAGGTTCAAATGTTGGCTCAGCCCTGGGGCAAGCCACTTAAACTGTGTCCCCATCTCTCAACCAGGGGTAATAAAACCCAGGTCAGAACATTGTCTGAGTATTCAGTGAGATGTTCAGCCTGGTTCCTGATCATTTGGAGTGCTCAGTGAATGTGAGTTATTGCTGAAGGCTCCTCAGCTTTCCCAGAGGCTGCTTTCCCCCACCATGAGCATCAGTTGATGCTGATGCTGGCCAGTAAACCACACAGTGCCTAATGCATCACGCACCATCTTCTTGAGTCTTGGCCAGCCTGTGGTGGCCACTGGGCACTGCTCGGGGCTCCATCGTGTGTTGGTTAACCATCAGGCTCGGGCACCCAGGCCTAGGGCAGAGTTTCGAAACGTGAAATGACATAGGGTTTGGCCAGCCGTTTCCCTCACTCCCGATGAAACCTATCCTCCAGACCCAGAGCCCTGACATGTGCGGCTTCTAACTGTGAGGCAAGATTTTGCTGTCACATCCTGAAAGAACCGAACTCTTGGTCAAGAGAGGAGGTGGGTGTGGCCAGGGCAGAGCCATTGTTTGTGAGGTCTGCAACCTCCTGGGGGATTCCCAAACTATGAAAGCAAGAATTCTCATCCTTTGGAAGACACCAGACCCAAACACCCCAGGCTGGGGAACCCTTGCCCTCTGGCGCCAATCTTCCCCTTCTCTCATCTTTTCTCCCTCCTTCCTGGAAGGCCGGTCTCAGACTGGGTGGTCCAAGTGCTGGCTCTGCTCCTTGCTGGCCTTGTGACCTGGGGCAACTGTGAAACCGCCTCGGACCTCAGTTTCTCCATCTACAAAATGGGAATAATAATCCCAGAAGCTGTGACCATCACAAAAATAATCAGCATCATATCTGAGAATGGAGAGGCAGCATAGGACGACTGTAAAGACCACGGCCCCTGGGGTTTGGGTCCAGTTCTTCCATGCACCGGCTGACCCTTGAACAAGTTACCTTATCTCTCCATTTCACTTGGAACATGGGGATCACAACTGTTGCTCCCTCGATGACATGCTGTGGGAACCAAAGGTGATGACACATGTCAGGAGGCTTGAACGGAGGCTGCAACTAGGAAGTGCCTACACTGGCTGTCATTTCCACCCACTTCCTATGCCCTTCAGGAAACTGATTGTGCAAGGAGCCTCGGTCCCCAGGGAGGGAGATCCCAAGGTGAGATGGAAGACAAACCCATTACACACTCCCTTACAAGGAGGGTACATTGTAATTTTCTCATTTCCCAGGAGGCTTTGCAACTACTAGTGAACCAACTCCCAAAAAGGAGGCTGCTGGGACCCGCATGGGACAAGTCTTCCCAGAGCTACAAGGGAAGACCCTCAGGCAAGCACACTCTGTATCATCTACTCCTAACTCTCACGCCCCATAAGCATGCAGAGCAAACTGGTTTCATAGCATCTGGCCTCCTGCCTCTAATCCATTCTCCACCTGACTGCCAGAATATGCTGGCTAGCATGCAGCATTCAACAGTGCCTGTCCTACTGCTGCTCCACAACCTGCCATGGCTCCCCAGGACTGCAGGAGAGAGTCCAAGTCCCTTACGGGGTCTTGAGATTCTCACCCAATCTGCCGCCAGCCTCATTCTCTGCTGCTCTCTTCCATACAACCTGCCTTCCCAGCCGTCCTCCCTGCCACACACTATGGCCACTCTGCAATTCTTACTGCCCCAAAGGGAATGTCCATACCTTTGTGGTTTTTCTCAGTTTGTTTGCTCAGTCCGGGTTGCCCTCTCACCTCTGGCAAATGCCTCCTGATTTCTCAGGACCCAGTTTAAATGCCACCTCTTCTGGGAAGCCCACCCTGACTTGGTAAGTTAACACCTTACTTGCACTTCATACTAGTCTTTGCAAAGCCAGTGGTGCGGTGTAAATGCTTGGCTATTGTAGACATTGCTTCAATATCTCTCTGGGGAGGCAGGTGGGAAGAGAGCCATGATTTTGGGGTGCTTGCCAATTTCCATGGTGTAAACACTTTCACCTAAAGTGAATTTCAAGCTACAGTGATTTAATATTCAGCTCATGAATTTCCTACGTATTTAACAATTGGTCCTCGTGAGTAAGTACAAGGTGGCTCGGGCACAACAACATGAGACACTTTTTTCCATTCTCCTTAGTGGATTCCTCATTCCCTTCAGATCAAATCCAAACCCCTCAGCAGAGGTAATGGGCATGCAAACCAGCAAGTACAGAGACCCTGAGGCAGGAGTGGGCTTACAGTGTCTAAGGTCCGTGCAGCTAGAGCAGAACTGTGAGGACTTGGACATTCTGAGCACACAGGAAGCCACTGGAGGGTCTGAGCAGAGCAGGAACACAATCTGATGTATTTTCAAAGGATCACTGTTGCCAACACCAGTCAGGAGCTGGATGGCTATCCCAGTCCCATAGCTGACTATAGGGGTGACCTTGGACCTTGGGCAGGTACTCTCCTCCTGGGGTGGTTTTTAGAATCCAGGGGAGCTGAAATCTGTAAAGTACTCAGATTTGTGCCTGAGATGTAATGGGTACTATTTAAGTATTTGTTTAAAAAATGTCAAATAAGACAAACTACAAACAAGGTAATTCCACCAAATTCTACCTGTGGAGAACACAAGGACTGGAGTCAAGGATGGAAAGAGAGAGAGGTAGGAGGTTAAGATGCAGGCAGGCATGAAGATTCCTCAAAAAGTTGAAAATAGAACTACCCTATGACCCAGCAATTGCACTACTGGGTATTTACCCTAAAGATACAAATGTAGTGATCCGAAGGGGCACATGCACCCAAATGTTTATAGCAGCAATGTCTACAATAGCCAAACTATGGAAAGAACCTAGATGTCCATCAACAGATGAATGGATAAAGAAGATGTGGTATATATACACAATGGAATACTATGCAGCCATCAAAAGAAATGAAATCTTGCCATTTGCAATGACGTGGATGGAACTAGAGGGTATCATGCTTAGTGAAATAA
>PISX010003009.1:0-21124 GCA_004024625.1 Mellivora capensis | reverse complement strand
TATATGAGGAAGTGGAGATGCAACATGGGGGGTTGGGGGGGTAGGAAAAGAAGAAAAGAAACAAGATGGGATCGGGAGGGAGACAAACCATAAGTGACTCTTAATCTCACAAAACAAACTGAGGGTTCCTGTGGGGAGGGGGAGGGGGAGAGGGGGGTGGAGTAATGGACATTGGGGAGGGTATGTGCTATGGTTAGTGCTGTGAAGTGTGTAAACCTGGAGATTCACAGACATGT
This sequence comes from Mellivora capensis, assembly GCA_004024625.1. Lineage (NCBI taxonomy): Eukaryota > Metazoa > Chordata > Mammalia > Carnivora > Mustelidae > Mellivora > Mellivora capensis. The sequence goes on along the minus strand of PISX010003009.1, from coordinate 20,888 downwards.
ACCCCTGAGGATAAAAATACATTATGTGTTTATAAAAAATTTTTTTTAAATTGAGATGGTTAAAAAAAAATGCAGGCAGGCGACGCTGGAGGCTTGGACCAGGGGCAGCGGAGGGGTGGTGCTGGTGAAGGTCGGGGCAACCCGCCAGCAGCATTTCGTGGCTGTATAAGAAGGGAGTCAAAGATGGCGCCCAGTTTCTTGGCTTTAGCAAAGGGAAAGCTGAGTTGTTTCATGGAGATGGGGGGATTACCACAGGAAGAGCAGGCATTGGGTAGAGAGTAGATGGGCTGGGGGCATGAACCAGGTCTTCTTGTCGTGACCATGTTTTCCATGACTGTTCAGCATGACCCACCACAATCTTTCCAGAGAGGTATTAATGATTACCACAAAGAGATAAGAAAACTGAGGCTCAGAAAGGGAAAGTAACTTCACCAAGGCCACACAGGGAATAAGAAGGAGAAGGTTTAGGACCTGAGAACCACACCTGCCAGATTCACAGACGTGGCCACGTGATGTTACAAACGAATGGGTGTTAATCCATGCAGGACTCAGGAATGTGGTCTGAGTTTAGAGGAGAGAGGTCAGTAAAGGCCAAGGCAAGCCTTTGAGTCATGCTTTAACAAGAAACAGTAGCAACATGAGTGGCTTCTTGCTGTCCTCATTTCACTGACGAGGAGGCTGAGCCTTGGAGGGAAAGAAAGAGCTCCCCCACCAACACAGCACCAGGGATGTGGTGTTCTGAACCGAACAGCACTCTACCTGACCCCAGCACCTGTGTTCGTGACCTCCAGACCCACCCCCTGACCTGAAGGGCCAATGGACTAATACAAGCACACTGAGGATTGGCACATCTCCCTCAGCGATGCTAGAATCAGTGGTTTGGGGCCTCTCTCTGAATTTCTGCTCTGCAAGAATCTGTAGAAGCTGAGGCCCAGAAGGGCAGGAAGGGATAGCTCATCAGAGGGCATGGGCAAGGGTTGTTCCCTGCCCCAGAATGCCCACTCACCTGCTGGCTCATGCCCACACCACGGGTACAGAAGGTGAGTGAGCCCATGAGTAGCCCAGCCATCTGGTGAAGATGACACAAGACAGGACATGGCTGAAGGCACTGGCAGGATGGACCTAGACACATGGAAAATGTGTGGCTGGATGCTTTGTGGTCATACACACAGAGGATAGGTTCCCCAGAACCCAGGAAAGCAGGGGTGTCTGTGGTCTGGAGCAGCTCTGTGGTCTCAGGACCAAGGGAACCCAGCTGAAGTGTCAGTCTGTGGGACCCCAGTCCCCTCTTTAAGTCCTATGCTCTGTGGGAGTGTTTAAGAGCCCAAGGATCATAGTCGACAGACAAGGTTACAAGTCCAGCCCTGTAATCCCAGGGGTGGGACTTAAACTCTTGGAGCCTTAATTTCTCCCATCTGTCAAATGGAGTTGATGGTGGGATTCATGTCATAGCGTCATAGAATTCAATGCCTCACTCCATACAAAGTGTGGAGAATGACGCCAGGCACGGACTTTGCATCCCAATCAGTAATAACTGCCATTGTGGGTGGAAATACTCTGACCATTTTTATTCTCCAAATTCCACCACACATCCAGCCTCTTAATTTCCTGGCACAAAGCTGCAACCATTTTCTCTCCATGCCTCAGAATAATTGAGGGACTTCCCAGACCATCAAAGCAGGTGAAAGTGAGGTCTGGTCCTTGTGTTTATAGGGAACATATGAGCCATTGCCAGAGTGGGTTGGATTTGGTCATTCACGCAACTATCCAACAACTCTGTATTGAGGAACCATTGTATGCAGGCCCTGCTCTGTCTCCTGCGACCCACCGTGGACAAGATAGAGACTACCCCTGCCTTCAAGGACTTCACGTTCTAGAGCAGCATCTCCCAACAGAAGTATCATGTGCATGCCTACACAACCTTAGTTTTCTGGTAGCCACTTCTTTTAGAGGTGTAATAAACTTTCATGATATATTTTATTTAGCCTAATCCTGTATATCCAAAACATAGTCCCTTCAACATGCAGCCAATATTAAAAATTATCCATGATATATTTTGTATTCCTTTTGTATTTGGTCTTGAAAACCTGGTGTGTCTTTGACACACACAGCACACGTGAGCTCAGACTAGCCATATTTCAGAGCAGGTCTCCAGTGTGTGTCATAGTGGGGGAGAGGATGTCAGCTAGATTGGATCAGAAAGACAGTGAGAGCTGTGGGGCTGAGGGAACCAAAGCAAGTTCATCTCTGCACCTTGCTTTTTAGCACAGAAGAGACACTGTGTCAGCCTTGGCTGAATGCACGCAGGGTGACTGACTGCAAAGACCACAGGCTTGGGCGGGGGGTGCGGTCTGGGATTTCAATCCATTGACTGCGACATTCTGTGAGTTGCTGAAGTTCTCTGAGCCTCGTGTCCTTATTTGGAAAATGGAAACCTCAGGTTTGCTCTTTAGTGGGTTTTGTGAGGGCTAAGTGAGTGAATAGGAGAAGAGCACTCAGAATGTGAGAGGTCTTGCTCATGGTATCTGCACGTCTCTGTTCCGCTCACCCCTCCACCTAGGGCTGCTACAGCAAAGCACCACAGACCTGGTGGCTTAGAGCAACAGAAATTTGTTCTCTCACATTATTCTTCTTGAGGCCTTAAGTCCAAGGAGTCTTCGGGACTGTGCTCTCTCTCGAGCCTGGAGGGGAGAATGCGTCCTGTGCCTTTTCCTGGGCTCCTGGTGCTGTCCGAGGTGCTGGAGCTCCTTGGCTCCTGGATGCATCCTAACCTCTGTCTTGGCACAAGGCATCTCCCTGCATGTCTGGGCTGCACGGGGCATTCTTCTGTCAGCATGCACCTGTCTCTGTGCCTCTGCTCTTTCTCTAAGGACAAGGGTCACATCGGATGAAAGGCCACCCTACTCCAGTGTGACCTGATCTTCATCTACATCTTGATGGCATCTGCAAAGACCTTATTTCCAAACAGGGTCCCATTCACAGATAACTTGACTTATCTGTGGGACTTCAGCACATCTTTTGGGGGACAGCAGGCAACCCCACACGGGGTTATTGTGAGGATTAGACCATCCAGTGTGTCTAAATGCCCTGCTAGCTCCCAGATGCTCCCCCTTGAGGCCACCTCAGATCTCTTCCGCCAGCACCAGGAACAGAGTGCTTGCTCCTCAGACTGACACCTGTGACTTCTTGCCCCTCTCAACACTCCCAGCTCCAACTCAGATAAATTGCCAGCCACAGGACACGTGACTCGAACTAGAAATGCATGAGCGTTAACTCTGCTTGTGGTGAGCATGGGCTGCTGGGGACCTAAAATGGGAGAGAACAAGAAAGTTCATTTCCTCTCCATCCCTTGACTCCCCACAGGACACTGCGGGGACTGAGTTCCCTAAGTCTCCCCAAGGCTGTCTGGGGAGATGCAGCCATCAGCCAGGTTTGCTGCCAGAGAGCTGTGGCCAGGGCAATAATGCCCTTCGTCGTATTCTTATCCACCTGGCCCTGCTCACTACCTTTCCCTTCATGCCTGCTTCCCTGGAGTTGCACTCCTCCCTATGATCAGGTTTGCTTTTCTACAGAACCTGGACTAAAATATTCAATAAATGGCAGTTCCATTGTCTTTCCGGACTCAGCCCAACTGATGTCATCTCCTCTAGAAAGCTCTGATATCCTCCCATTCTTAGCCAGTTTCCTTCATGCTCTGATAGCACCATCTATACTTGGGTCTATAATAGGTATGATGGTTACTTGCGTCCTTGCCTATCTCCTCCACCAGACTGTGACTCTTTCCATGGACCGTTCTCTGTCATTGTATCCTCAGCACCGAGCACTCAGTTATTTGATAACGGAAGTTTTGTGATTCGAGTCTTTAGCATCTGCTGATACCATGGGATGGGAGGAGTCTATAAAATCTCTCCCACTCGCTTCCACCTTACCCCTGAGAAAATGCCTCTTCTATCTGCTCACTGATGCTGGAAATGCCTTCCCAAGAGTCAAGTGTCACAATGAGATAATATGTAAGGTGTAAATATCTCTCTTAGACAAAATGCTAAGTCCTTAAATTATCACTAAAATGTAAATGACTGATAGGGTGGTTCTTTTCTGACAGAGGTGGGAAGTCATGGGAGGACAAAGGAGCATTTTATTCCATACCAAGTGGATATCATACATAGAGAAAAGAGCTCTGGCAATCTAAAGGGGTGAAGGGTATACCCCTCCCTCAAGTGAGCTCTGCCATTGATCTGTTATGGGGTCCAAAACTCCTACTCCCCCATGGATCAAGTCTATGATCAGTAAAGGAAATCATAGGGCAAGTCTATGATTCAGTAAAGGAAAATTTCCCAGAAGCCAGAAGGTCTGGTTCTTTCACTGGCATTTCTGCTTGCTAGCTGTGTGATCTTGGGCAAAGACCTTTCCCCTTCAGTTCCCTTAAATTTAAAATTAAGATGGTGGTGGTGGTGGTGGTACAGTCTCTGGCCTCTTTATAGGACGATTGGAAAAATCAACACATATGAACCTGCTTTCCAGTATGTGAAGGAATTAACAGGTGTGAAGAATTTACTATTTTTAAACTTGTAAGAAAGATCTTGAGGGAAGGACCATCCTTCACAGAAACCTCGTTTCAGGAGAGAGATACAGGCAAGCCCTCTCTGTGTGACTCTCAGCCACCCACACTTGTGGGTGTCATTCTGCCTTTAGGGCCTAGGGTGCCAGGAGTCCTTCTGCCTCTCAGTCCTTCTGCCTCTCAGGGAAGCTACCATCATGCCAGACATGCCCTCACCCACACTCTTTTCCTGCCCTCTGAGCCAAAAAGAAGAGGATGTGGCCTCCAGGCCTTTCTCCTGGATTCACTAGATTCCTCACAAATGACTACAGTTCTGTTTGAGTTAGAAGCTACACAGAACTAGACTCTTGGCTCAGGTTTAACTCAAGGGGGTGTTTGCTAGTTACCTATTTTTTCTTTGGGTGGAAAGTTTAAATAAAGAAATTAGAAATGAAAAGGACCACAGTGTGAAATCAGAAAAGTAAAACCAATGCATTGTCTCCCTCTGGGGTTGTTTCTATTTCTGTTTCTGTTGTTTCTCTAGGAAGCACCCCAACATTTAGACTTTTCCTTTCTAACTCTGGATTTGTCCTCACATAGTCTCATTTCTGCTAAGTTCATTAATTGAGGTCTTTACAAAGGTCCATCCAGGTTTGAGGGGAGAGAAGGCTGACCCGTCTCCTTCAACAGAGATGTGTCATGTCACAAAAATGTGCCATCAGGGCCACCTGGGTGGCTCACTTGGTTAAGCCTCTGACTCTTGATTTCAGCTCAAGTGATGATCTCAGGGTTATGAGATCAAGTCCCACAACAGGCTCCATGCTGAGTGTGGGGCCTGCTTAAGATTCTCTCTATCCCTTTCCCTCTCTCCCTCCCCTCCACTTGTAAAAAAAAAAAAATGTTCTATTAGAGAGGAGCATGTAGGATAAGATATATGTTGGTGTGGCCATCTTTAGAAAAGACTATCTGCCACACTAGCTTTTTAATGAAGGGGAAAAGGCTCTCATTAAAAACTATTAAGCCAGGCTGAAAAAAATAAAATGTGAAGAAGTGAATTATTATAAGAGTGAATATTATAAGAAAACAGCATGCTTACCAAAGCATCCCCTCAGAATATATTTGGATGGTAATAATAATGATGATGTTAAGTGCTTCTCAACCTACAGAATGTCTCTGCATCATGATCTCCTTGAATCCAGCAAGGATGGGAAGCAGGAGCTTCCACTTGCCAGTTAAGGAGACTGAGGGTCTCAGCAGCAGGTACCTTGCCCCTCTCACATCCTGATTCGTGACAGTCGTGGAGCTTGAACCCAGGCCTTCTGACTCAGATTACAGTATCCTTTCCACATCCAACCAGCAGCCAGGTTGAGTGATATAGAGCACACATTTCAGAGAGCTCAGTAGTTTATAAGAAACTTCTAGGTCAGTAATCTTTGAGTTCCAAACGTGGCTTTGCTGCGGTTTGAGTCTGAGCAAATCACTGAGTCTCCGTCTGACCACTTGCAAATGCAGAGGATTACACTAGTGGGGGTTAAACTTTATCTTTGAAAAAAAATGTTTTAAGCAACTACACCCCATGTAAATCTCATGAGGATTCCTACTCTATGAAACATCTATCCAAAAAACAGCTGTTCTACCCACCAGAGCTAAACACCAGCCATCCTATGGTCCACACCTGGGAATACACTCAACAGAAATGCGTTCATTTGTCCATCACGAGGCTTTGACAAAAATGTCCATAACAGCTATGTTCCTACCACCAAAACCCTGAAACAACCCAAATGTCCATAACAGTACCAAAAAAAATCAGTAAGTTGTGATATTGTCAGGCAATGACGTCGAAGAAAAGAAGACCATTGTTACATCCCAAAACATGGATGAATGTCTCAGACATGATTTTAAGTGAAAGAGCCAGATACAAAAGAGGATATATATATATGTAATATATATATATCTATAATATAGATATTATTATATGTATATATACATATAATACATATATATATATAATTCTACCTATATGAAGTTCAAAAACAGGTCAGATCGGAAGGTGGTTGTCTTTGGTGAGGCGACAGCGGAGAACTTGGCCCCAGGGTGCAGGGCATGCACTTTACATGTAGTGTATTACATGGATGTGCATTTACATGTAGTGGTTACTTGGATGTATACATCTATAAGTACTCGTCAGGATTTCTCATTGAGATTCACGTGCTCTACTATGTGTAAGTTGTACTTCAAAAAAAAAAAAAGATGAAAAACAAAGTGGAATTGCCCTGGTTGAAGCAAACAAGAGGGTCTTAAAGACCCATCTGCCGAGCCCCTACCCACTACCTCCATCCACCCGCCCCTTGGAGAACCTTAAGGGCCTGTGGGACACAGTTTAAAAGACCATGAGACTAAACCATTTCTAAGGACACAGAAGCTCTGACAGCATAACTCACCTTTAGAATTCGGTCTCAGACATCATCCCACAGGTGACAGCTATTTCAAACACCCAACTTCTCCTTCCAGGATCATTTTGTCTTGCCCTCTTCCCAAAGCCCACATGCTGCCCCCAGGACCAAAGCCTCCTACTCACCCTCCCTAGGCGACACCATCTGCTTCCAACTTCCCAAGAAAGCCCAGGCAAGCTCACCTCCTAGTGGTGAGCACAAGCTCCCAAGGCCAGTCACCTGGGTCCAAATCCTGGCTCCTCCCTTGTGGCTGGATGAGTTTCTTCTTTGTACACTGAGGTTAATTGTACAGACTCCATTGATTGTTAGGAGAGTTAATTTCGTACATGGAGAACTCTTAGCACATTGTTTACTACATCCTAGGAACTCAGTAAATGTTAGCTTTTGTTCTGATTGTCACTGTCTACTCTCCTTCATTGTTTTCTCATGGCTAAAGAATTATACTTAAAAAAAATAACAGTGATCTAGTAAAACGCTTACCACAGGCTTCATTGGACTTCTCACAGCCTACCCTCCTGTTTTTTTTTTTTTCTTTTAGAGGTGGGGGAGGAGCAGAGAGAGAGAGAGAAAGAGATCTCGAACAGGTTCTATGCCCAGCACAAAGCCCAGCACAAGGGCTCGATCCCATGACCCCAAGATCATGACCTGAGTCCAATACTTAACTGACTGAGCCACCCAGGCACCCCGGCCCACCCACCTTCTGAGTGGACTGAAAGAGGTTTAGTTTCCAAAGTCCCACAACTAATTAATGATGGAGTCAAGATTCAGACAGGAGCCCTCCTGACCCCAAAGTCCATAGGCTGAGCTCTTGGCTACCTTGCTTAGTAAGCCATGTAACAGTGTTGATAGGGCAAGTAACTGATTCTAAAAGACTGAAGGTGTACCAAGGCCACTGGAGTGATAGAGTCTGGAATTGAACAGGCCTGGGCTCCAATCTTAACCTGTGTGGTTTACCAGCTGTATGAACTTCCACTGTTTAATTTCTCCAACCCTCAATTATTCATCTGTAAATTGAGACACTGTTGTGGAATGTATTCAATGAGCTTCATAACTGTAGCCAAAAGGAAAGCAAAGTTATCCCCTGGGGATTTCCAGTAGCATGAGATACTGATAGGGAGTGATTTGAGGAAGGGACCATAAACCCCATCCATGCTTTCACCTGGTTCTTCCTCCAGTTCAGAAAGAACCCCTTATCCAGGGGCAACCCCACTGAAGACTGGGGACTTTTCAAAAGACCAAACAATGCTTAAGTGAAAAATGTTAACATTGTCTGTGGTTCCTCTGTTCTCAATTTTAAAACAGTTGCTAAAAATTAATCTCCTTCGTCAATCTCTCTTCCTCTTCTTCTCCCCAGGACAGAGCCCATGATAGAATTCAAGGCAGTTTTCATTTTCAAGTGGCCCATCTTTGTAATGCCCTTTCCGCCTCTAGCCCTCAGTATTACTTTCTTTTCCTACCTCATTCTGCTCTACAGACACAGCTATGTCTTAAGTGAGGAGAGTGAAGGTGATATCCTAGACTCCATGATTTTAGGACTCCCAGGTGGCTGCAAGGAGCAGGTGGCTGGAACAGTGACTCAGACTCAGAAGGGAAGGATTTGGCAGTAAATGTGGCTTTAAAAGGCCTGATATTCAGACACACCCGATCTGAACATAATAACTCTTTCCCATCCCCATAGGTAAGTAGAGTCATTCACACCCTCTTGCTCACTTCCACACAAATTATTGAGGCTACAAGGTTTTCTGGGGACATCCCCCTCTTTCCCCTGGTTGTCACTTTTGATGGCCAGTGTACTGAGGTTGTACCCATCAGGTCTGGAAAAGGTCATCTTGTGAAGTGGGAAGATGTAAGCTGCTGGAGAAAGGCATATTGGCTGGGAAAATTGAGTCTTAGACTGATACTCAATAACTACAATGGAATCCAGTTTATTAAGGAACAGGGTTTCAAACCCGAAAGTGCCACTGTGCACCCTCAAACTCCCCTTAGCAATGCTTAACATCATCTCAGTCCAACACCATGCATTCCCAGCTATTAAGGGTTATTCAGTCACAGTTTGGTTCCAGTAGGACTCAATTCCATGGATTTCAAAACTTTTAACTTATTTTCAAGCAATGACTTTCTTCTTCCCACCACCCCCCATCCCCAACCCCGAACACATACACAAACATTGGACCTGCACCTCTATAGAGCTTGGTGGGATGGGAGCAGGGTCTGTTCTCACCACCCCGTCTCCTCCACGCATGTCCTCTGGTGTTGGAGCAGGACAGAAGGATGGAAGGGCAGAGCTGCCTCCTTACTTAGCTGCCCAAGGGGAGGGACTGATCCTCTTTATTACATTGGTCACTGTTTCCCAAGATGACATGGACTGGTCCATGGCTCTCTATGAGCAGCTGTCTCTCGTGGACACATGTGCTGGCTTCCTTGTGAAGTGTTGTGGGGCCATCCCCTGCATAAACACCTATGTAACACCAGCTCGGGCTCCAGCTGCCTCCCTCTCATCTCTCCTCAACCAGAAGCAGTCCACCTCATGCTCCCCTTCTACTAGAATCATCTCATCCACTTAGAGTCCACTTGGGGATCATGGCAGAGCACCTCGAGTCCCGCTTCCCAGGGTGTTCCCTTGACCCAGGGAGAACAGACACATCCTCTCACCCCTGAGAGGCTGCAGGTCCCGATCTCCTGCCTCCTTCTCCAGGTCCCATTGGCATCAGGTACTCTGCCGGTCCCTGGCTCAGAAACTATGAAAGGAAAAATAACCTTAATCTGTTGATATTTTTTTTAAGTCCCTCCCGAATCTTCACACCTTGATTTAAGTCTGTCAAGCACACACTCCTCAGGAGAACGGCCTGGTAAAAACCCCAAAGCAGAGGTCAAGTCCCATGCCACACTCCGTGCAGAGCCCAGGGTAGCGCGTGCCCCCTTCATGGGAGAAATGAGCCCACAGATCCTCCAAGGCAGAAACCCAGAGCCAGGACCAACCACAAGAATGTCAGCTTCCGAGAGGGCAGGAGACTGGGGGAGGATGCCAGACTTCCCAGCAAAGAGGATACAGGATAAAGAAAATAGGATAAGGAGCTTAAGTCACTTGGATTTGAAGAGCAAAGTGCGCGGTGACTCAGCGACAAACAATGGCGTGGTATCTCGCCCAGGGATTAGCTTGTCAGATTGGCACTCTGGGTAGAAATGTCAAAAGTTGAAATGTCCCGGAAGCCCCTTAGCATGATTCCATACTGGAGACGCGTAGTTCTTGGTTCTATCAGTCAGTGTTTCCCTAAATGTTCGATGGATCCCTGACTCCTCGTGGGACCATCAGCTGAAGCAGTTGAACCCCAAACACATCTCTTTAAATCTAGACCCACAGCCTGTGTGGTGAGACGCTCACACGACAAGAGGCCCCATGGGAAGAGCGGACCCCCCCACCTCATTCCCATCTGATGCTCACTTCAGGGCATCCCCTAAAATTTTTTCATTTCCTCCTTTCTTCTCTCTCAAAATTGTATAGTTGAACATGGATAACTTTACTGCACCTACGACATTAAAATATATTTAAAAATATGGAACACCTGGGTGGCTCAGTTGGTGAAGCATCTGCCTTCGGCTCAGGTCATGATCCCGGGGTCCTGGGATCGAACTGGGCATAGACCTCCGGGCTCAGCAGGGAGTCTGCTTCTCCCTCTCCCTCTGCCTGCTACACCCTCTGCTCATGTTCTCTCTGTCTCTCTCGCTTGCTCTCTCTCTTTCAAATAAATGACTAAAAACTTAAAAAAAAAATAAGAAAGGAAAAGAAAAGGGAAGAAAAAGAGAAAGGAAGAAAAGGGGAGAGAAGAAAGGAAAGAAGAGAAGAGAAAAGACAAGACAAGACAAGACAAGAAAAAAGAAAATGAAGGATGCTAACACGCACTGCATTGGAATGCTAGGGGGTTAAGAGAGGCACCATGACTGCAGAGCCTGGCATGGAGTGAGACTTCTTAGCTATCCATGAACCCTAAAATTCCTGAATAATTTTGTGTGATTATGAGAGCTTGAAATATTTGGGACATTGCAATTTATAGAGGTATTGTACTATTTAAAAGCATATCTTTGCAACACGAATTGAAATGTGTGGGCCTCTACTGTCTATTAAATTAGCAAATACAGTGTTAGTGAGAATGTGGGGAAATGCACATGCCTTCTCTGCTGGTGCGAATATAAGTGGCTCAATCTCTGGGAAGAACTGCCCAACTATATGTGTCGTCTCTTAAACATGACCAGCCTGGGGTGGAGAAGTCATGCGGTGTCACAAGGTAGAGCAGAAATAGGAACAGAATGTCTGGTGGAAATGAAATGCAGAAACCAGGAGGGATCCATAGCATTGGGAGATCTTCTTTAAGGAGTCCCAGAAATTCCAGGAAGAAGATATAAAGTGCATGGTCAAGCAAATCAAGTCTTAGGTGATTATCATTCAGGTGTTAGAAAGAATGCTAACCCTTTAACTGGGGACACAGAAAATACGTCCCTCCAGCCAACTGTATGAGTGGCTTCTGGGTGAGCTTCAACTCAGCACACCCAGGATGGACCTTTGGACTGACCGCACTGCCCACCCACACTGTGTATCTCCCAGCCTTCCAATCTTAACAACAAGGAGACACCACCGTTTACTGACTGTTCAAGCACCAACCCAAGGAATTATCCTTGATTTCTGCGTTTCACTTCACCAACACCGCCCCAGCACCATCCACAGCCCCACGTCCCATCACTCAGTGGGTCCTGGTTCTTCTGCTTCCAAAATATATCCCAAATCTAGTCACTGCTCTTAGTCTCCACTGCTAGGGTCTGATCAAGGCCACCATGATTGCCCCCCCTGGACCAGCCTGGTCGATCATCTCACTTCTTCTCTTAATCCCTCTAAGCCATTCTCCAGATAACAGCCTGATGCTCTTTTAAAAAGAGAAACCAGAATGTTAAGTATAGCTGAAGAGAACTGACAGATTTGACTATAGATCTGAAATTGCTCTGGCTTGAACACAGAGAAACTCAGAGATGGAAAATAGGAAAGGGACATCAAGAATAAAGGATAACAGGCTTAGAAGTACTAACATGCATCTTTTTAAAGCACTGGAGGGACAGAAGAGAAAGAGTGGAGGAGAGGAAATTTTCAGTGAGTTAAGAGTGGAGTATTTTCCAAAACTGGTGAAAGAAATTCATCTTCAGACTGAGGATCCCCACGAAATCCCAAATAGGATAAATAGTTTAAGTCCACACCTAAGCACATTTATCTATAAACTGAGAAACACTAAAACAAAGACATGATATTATAAAAGCAGAAGAGAAAACAGAGGTCACCTATAAAAGATGGACAATTAGAGCTGGGATGACAACTGTAACTACCAGAAGCCACGAGACAGTCAAGAATGACACACTCAAAAATTATCTCTTAAAAACGAAGGCAGATGTTGTTTTCACACAACTACAGATTTAAGAGAATTTATTTTGAAAGAATTAGAGACCACCCAATGTTTAGAGCAACAGTGTCCACAATAGCCAAACTATGGAGAGAGCCCAGATGTCCATCAACAGATGAATGGATAAAAAAGATGTGGTATGTATATATAATAGAATATTACTCAGCCATCAGAAAGATGAAATCTTGACATTTGCAATGACGTGGATGGATCAACAGAGTATTCTGCTAAATGCAATAAGTCAGAGAAAGACAAATACCATATCATTTCACTCATATGTGGAATTTAAGAAACAAAACAGAGGATCATAGGGGAAGGGAAGGAAAAATAAAATAAGACAAAAGCAGAGAGAGACAAACCATAAGAGACTCTTAACTACAGGAAACAAACTGAGGGTTACTGGAGGGGAGGTGGTGGAGGGATGGTGTAACTGGGTGATGGGTATTAAGGAGGTCCCGTGATGTAATGAGCATTGGGTGTTATATGCAATTGATGAATCACCACCCTCTACCTCCAAAACTAATAATACATTATATGTTAATAAATGTAAATAAAATTAAATTAAATTTAAAAAATAGAGGCCAAGTTGAGTCACATAATCAACCAGATTAAAATTCATCAGTTCCTTTCTGTTGTCTCTCTCTTGTTCCTTATCTCCTACCCATCCCCTCCCCGCCATCTTCCTGTAGACACTCACACCTTCTCTCTGTTCCTCCAACACAGCACACTAGGTCTTTCCCCTGCTCTTCCCCCTGCCTGGAGTGCTCTGTGCTTGCTCTTCTCAACCTCCAAGTCTCTCTTCAGAGAGGTCTTCAAAAGAGCCCCTTCAGCCACTATTATGATACCCTGTTCAATTTTGCTGGAAGCACTTACCTCCACCTGAAATTCTGTTGCTTGGTTTTTTGTTGGTGTTGCTGCTATTTACTTGTGTGTTCTGTGCCCCTCCTCACACTAGCATGTGAGCCCCATGAGGGCAGAGGCCTGCCTGCTTACCTCATTCACTGTTTATCCTCAGCACCAGTGCGTGGGAAGTGCTCAGGAATTAGGAGGAAAAAAACAGTGAGTGAATATCTGGGTCACACAAGGTCATGGCACTTTTGCACTCCAGTATCCTCTGGCCACTTATTGCTTCGGGTCTATGGTGGGAGGAGGGGACAGAGCCACTTGTCCTGAGGATGAATGCTTCTTGTCTAACTGTGGGAGAGCTCGGGATTCGGTCTGGGGCAGCAAACACACTGACTGCAGGATGAGAAGCTGAAGCTTCTGGATCCTTGGCACGCCTCGAGGTGATTGCTCCACATGCTTCTTGTCACCACCTCAATAGCACTATTGCACAATGGTATACAAAGGACAAGAGTCAGCTTCATCCCAAAGGAACTTCTCTTGGGACATCTGGTCACGTGGCATATAGGAAGTGGGTTAATGAATAAGCATTCAAAGAGGAAATGTTGAAACATCACTGGCCTGCACTGCAGAGTGAGATCCCTTAGCTTAGTATTCAAGGTGTTCCACTCCTCAGCCTCCTTCCAGATCTCAGATCTCTGTTGACCTCAATTTCCCCATCTGTAAAAAACGAGAAGAAAATGATCAGAGCAGCCCTTTCCAGGCCCCATGGTTTAGCACGCTTCTCTTGGACATGGGTTCTTTCTTCCAGCCAAATTGATCTAATCACTCTCCTCTCTGTCCCCGACCTACACATGAACTCAAAGGTATTCGCCTTTGATTACACTGGTTCCCTACTAATAATGCTACATTTCTCCTCTGCTCTTTGAAATAATATATAGCTTTTAATGATCAATGGAATTTCTATTCCCATTCTTCTTTCTTATTGGCTCCAACTGAAGGTATTTCCTTTTTATAAACCCTTGGGCATGTACTATCTCAGCTAGGAGTTCATAAACCATAACTTGCGGGCCAGATTCAGGCTGTGGGCCAAATCTGTTTTTATAAAGTTTTATTGGGACACAACCATGCCAATTCATTTGCCTTCCGTTTAGGGCTGCTTTTTCTGCAAGACTACAATGGCAGGGTTGAATAGTTATTAACAAAAATAGTATTGCCCACAATTTACTGTCTGGCTCTTTACAAAAGAAGTTTTTCAACTCCTGGCCAGTCCACGCTTCTCAAACTCGATCTTCGTGTATAAAGACCCAGGCTGAGATCCAAACTGGAGATATCCAAAACCACAGAGGACTATAGTGTATCTTCTTGCAGCATCAATTTTACTAGAAGAATGGGGTAGGGGAAATGGTTAATGGAATATAAATGTGGACATTAAAGCAAATATATTTATACTACAAATGGAATCCAGAATTTGCATGAAATCATAACTGAAAATCCTGAAGCTGACCAAAACTCCAAGCTTCGGAAGGGCCCCTTTACATTGTTGCTGCTCCTCCACTGCTAAAATATTTAAGTATAAAATTGGGGGGGGAACCCACCTATGCTATTAAATTTGAAGTAAAAGCACATGAGTTTTTGTATTCTTGCCATTTCTGACATAGCACTTTACTATAAGACCTTCCAGAAGGAATGGGGTCGTTTATCAAGGTAAATCCTAAAAGGTCCTCCCCTATCAGGATGGTTAATGGGGTCCTGCCGACTTGACCTGCAGAGGTCTCATTCACTGTAGGGGGTTTATTAGTGCTTTGACTGTAGCTATGGCAACAAAAAAATCTAATAACATTTTGTTACATTAATAATGTTTGCAACAGTGCAACAATTCAAACCACAAATTAGTTCCTTCCTGAGCTGAAGGCAGAATGAACCATAGCAGTGAAGGAGCAATGACCTAGTTGTGTTGTTTTGTTTTCCTTTTTTTTTTCTTTCTTTTATTTATTAGCTTATTCATTTAGGGGGAGGAAAGGGAAAATGAGATTCTATAAAGTTTACTCCAACCCTGGCTAACACCACCACCTCTGTTAGTGTCCCCACCCCCAGCATTTCCCTCACCCCAAATAACCCCTATTTGCAGAAAATGGTAATCACTTTTTTGTGTGTGTTTGATGTTGTTGTTCATCTTTGTTTTGTTTTTAAAAGGCAAACATCCCTAGGAAAGGATGACACATAGATTACCAACCTCTTCATAGGAACTGGGAGGTGGTTTTTGGCACTGGGGAGGTGAAAGGAGTAAGACAGCCCCAGACTGCCAGCCGGGTTTGGAAGATTTAAGGCCAACCCCAATTCTGGCACTGACCTGCAGGGTCCGCCTGGGTGAGCCACTTGTCATTTCTGCACCTTCATTTTTCCTTCCTGTAATATGAAATTAGGGAGCTGGGTGACCTCCAGAGCACTTCCAGCTGTAAGATTCCACAGTTCAAGACAGCATAATTAATGGTAAGATCAAGGTCATTACCGCATGGGGAGGTCTCAAAAACATAAACCAGATTGGAAAAGGTTAGTTGCAGAATGACTTATTCTGTATGACACCACCCTACTTTTTTAATTGAATTTTGGGGATAGGTAACACCGTCCATCCACATTGCTCAAAAAAATAATTTAAAAATACATTTAAAAGTCTTCCTTTCTGGGCAGCTGGGTGGCTCAGTGGGTTAAAGCCTCTGCCTTCGGCTCAGGTCATGGTCCCAGGGTTCTGGGATGGAGCCCCACATCAGGCTCTCTGCTCGGCAGGGAGCCTGCTTCCTCCTCTCTCTGCCTGCCTCTCTGCCTACTTGTGATCTCTGTCTGTCAAATAAATAAATAAAATCTTTAAAAAAAAAAAGTAAAAAAAAAAAAGTCTTCCTTTCTTCCTTCATCCCACTTCTTTCTTCCCACATAAAAAACTGTTACTCATATTCATTTGTAAACATTCAGAGTTTTTAATGTACATACAAACATGGATAGATAAGCTTATTTTCCCCTTTGCCACACAAAGGCACCATACTATACATATTCTTCTGTGCTTTGCTTTTTTTTTAAATTCAATATGTATTGGAGAAATTTCCATATTAGCATAGAGAGTCTCTTCATTCTTTTTTCTAATTGAGATGCACCACAATTTATTCAACCAGCCCCTATTGATGGATATGTGGATTCTTTCTGGTCTTTTTATTACAAGCAATATTTTAATGGATAACCTTGAACACATGTGCTTTTGAAAATGTACAAATATATCTATAGACAGATTTCCAGAAATGAAATTTCTTTGGTAATTTTGTGCATTTGCATTTTTGATGGAGATTATCAAATTGCCCTCTCCAGAGAAGACATGGATTCAGTAACTCACAATCAAGGTTTCAGTGTCTCTTTCCCCTATGGCCTCTTCTACACACTGTGGTACCAAATCATCAGTTTTGACCAATTTCAAAGTTTAAAAAAAATACATTATCTCAAGGTGATCTTCATTTGTATTGCCCTTTTGATGAATGAGACAGTGAGTTTTTTCTTGTTAACAGCTGCTTGTATTTTTTTCTCTGTAAATGAATACTTTTGGCCCTTTTTTTATAAATGTAAATGCTTAAAACACAGCAGACTGTAGATCACGTATGGCTGTGGACACAGAATGAAGGGTGGGAGGAACACTCCCACTCCATAACTGAGAAATTGGTTGCCTCTGGAGAGGAAGGGAAGGGAATGAGACAGGGGAGGGACTCAAAGGGGGTCCCACTGAGTGTGTGACATTTTATTTCTTTTTTAAAAAGACTTGAGGGGCACCAGAGTGGCTCAGTTGCTCAGTCCATTGAGCATCTGAGTCTTGATTTGGGCTCAGGTCATGATCTCAGGGTGGTGGGACTGGGGCCCGCACTGGGCTCCGCGCTGGGCTTGGAGCCTGCTCAGGAGTCTCTCTCCCTCTGTCTCTGCCTCTGCCCCTCCCCAGCTCTCTTTCAAAAAATAAAAATAAAAAAGCCACGAAGCAAATATGGCAATAAGAAAACAGAAGAACAAGGAAGGGACAGAGGGAGGGGAGGAGGGAGAGAAGCTGGAGGGGAAAAGAGAAAATGGGCTTTAAAAGCAATGGAACCTGAACTTGAAGTTGAGTCCTGCCACGCTTACTCTGTGGCCTTTGGCAACTCTCCTAACCTATCTCATTTTCAATTTCAACATCTATAGGATGTAGATAACGCCTACCTTACAGAGTCCGTGTAATGATTAAAGATAATCCTTGTAAAACCATGATTAGCACATCACTGTGGTTCAACAGTCATACTGGAATTGTAATATTAATTTGGTTCTTATTATTCAAATATATATAATGCCTCAAGCCAAAAGAAAGGCCTGGTGACTTTTCTTGGCTCAACTACCTCTTTTTCCCTGTCGGGTTTCCCAAGCAGTCTTCTTGATGACCCCACACCCCTGTGGTCCCTAGAAGCTGTCTGACAGGGCAGCCAGAGTGTGAGAGGCAAGGGTGTGGTCGCGGGCAGGGAAGGGGAGTTTCCTCCATGTTGCAAGCCCCGTTCCCAAAAGCTGTGACCTCTATTAGCACACGATGAGACTCTGGCTTCCCACTGTGGCAGCATCTAGAAAGTCCAACCCTAACTCACCCCTTCTCTAAGGGCAAACCGTGGTTAAGAGTCTTCCTGCCATCCCTCTATAGGGATGACCAATGGGACAATTACAACTTGTTCACTTGAAACCAGTAATCCCTGTGTCCTCAGAACTAGCCATTTTCTCCCTCTCCCCCTAGTTTCTGTGACATCTTGGGGCTGTAGACCGCCTGTCCCACCCCACCCCACCCCACCCCACCATGTTACCGCAACCACTTATTGCCTCATTTCCCTAGACAAAATTCCTCTGCTGTAAACACCTTTTATCAGAATGGGAAAGATTCAAGCAGTGAACTTTGTACAGTCTTTCTTCTGCCTTTGGGTTATTTCCCTAGTTGAAATCGATTCTATTCTTTTTCATTATTTTGGTCCTAACGCATCAGAAGACTAGACAGTAAAGAAGAGAGAACAAGAGAGAGAGAAGGAGAAAGAAAATGCCAAAGAAGGAAAGAAAAAGATTTAAAATAGGTGGCATCTTAGCAGTGTAACGTAGACGGCCTGGAGAGGAGGCTCTGGAAGTGACCTAAAGGTCCTCCTTGGACACCCCCAGGTCCCTGATTAGTGCCTGGACCTGGGCAATCCTCAAGTAACAGCTGCTCTGATAATATCTAGAAGCTTCACTGAGCCAGCAAAGACAGTATCCTTCCATTATTGGCAGCAATGAGCCGATAACAGCCCATCAATCAACTAATGAAAATCTTGGGGGAAACTATTATGATTATTCATGGGCAGAGAAGGTTGCTTTTCCCTTGGCAGAACTGATCTGAAGGGAAATCTTAAGAAACACAAAGTTGCATTTCTTTGACATTTGTGAGTATTTCTCTCTTCTTTTAGCGACCTACATACCGTAAAGCCAGGAAACTCTCTCTTTAGCATCATTCCCAGGGCTGCCAACATATTTACTGCTAGTGCCTCATCTTGCTTCTCTTCATCCAAATTTCCCTTTTGTTGGCCCTATTTCCCATAGCTCTTTGCTGTGAGACAACTACCTGCTCTGAGAAACCAATTTATGCTAATGATGTTGTGATAGGCAAAATAATAACCCTCCAAAGATATCCATGCCCTAATTCCCAGAATCTTTCCATCTTTAAAGGAGAATGTGTGAATGGGATTAAGGTTAAGGGCCTTGAGATGGGGAGAATATCCTGGATGATGCAGGTGAGCCCAATCTAAGTATATGGGTCCTTAAAAGTATAGAATCTATTTCTGTTGGGTCAGAGAGATGAGAGAGGGGAAGAAGAGTTGGGGACTTTGAAGACAGGAATGTGGGTGACTTCTAGAAGTTGGAAATGTCCTTCAGTGACAGCTGGAAAGGAAACAGGATTCCAATGCTACAGACACAAGGTATTGAGTTTTGACAACAATCCAAATGACCCAAAGGAGCCCGATCTGTTCCTAGAACCTCCAGTAATGAATGCAGCCCTACTGACACCTTGATTTTAGCCCAGTGAGACCCATGTCAGAAGTCTGACCTACAGAACTGTAAGGTAATAAAAGTGTGTTGTTTAAACCACTTTGTCTGCAGAAATGTGTTATTTTCTAGCAATAGAAAACTCATTTAGATGCCAAGATGAGACTGGGTCTGCAGGACTTTCAGTCAGTTTTACTTTCTGAAGTAACTATTATGCTACCAGGTGAGAAAAATACTCTTCTTCATGTTTTGGAACAGGCAGATTGTTTTATAATTCGTGGCCATACATGTCATCCTACTCCATACTCCATCACCTACTCCATAAATATTTATGGGATGCCAACTAGGTACAAGACATGTAGCTTCCTACACATACGCCTCCTTCTAGATCATGTCACACAAGTGGATTCAGTCAGCAAGTGGTCAAAAAATATTCACTGGGCATCTACAAGCATTAGGTACAAGGGCAACTCAATTGAAATTCACTGAAAGGGTCTTTCCACTGCCTGGGGAAGGCTGGAAAGCCTGATTCCAAACTCTGCAAAGGAAGACTGGAAGGACTGCATCCTTTTATGAATGCAGAAACTGAGACTCAGAGGGACGAACTGACCAAGTCACAGTGCTCCTAAATGACAGAGCTGGAGTTTTTGTCAAGTTTTCAATTGTAAAATACACATTACATAAAATTTACCATTTTAAAGAACACATACGGTTCAGTAGTATTAAGTACATTCACATTATTGTGCAACTAGTCTCCACAACTCTTTCATGTTGCAAAACTGGAACTCCATACCCATTAAATAATTCCCCATGCCTCCCTCTCCCCAGCCCTCCGCAACCACCACTCTACTTTCTGTCTCTATGAATTTCAGTATTCTAGATACTTCGTGGAAGTAGAGTCCTACCGTGTTTTTTTGTGCTTGGCTTATTTCACTTACCATGCTATCCTCGAAGTTCATCCGTATTGTACCAGTGTCAGAATTTCCTTTACTTTTTTAAGATTTTATTTATCTGTCCTAGAGAAAGAGAGGGAGAGCACAAGCAGAGGGAGCTGCAGGCAGAGGGAGAAGCAGGCTCCCCGCTGAGCAAGGAGCCCAATGCAGAACTCCATCCCAGGACCCTGGGATTGTGACCCAAGTCAAAGGCAGACACTTAACCAACTGAGCCACCCAGGCGTTCCAGAATTTCTAAGGGTGGATAATACTCCATTGTGTGTATATACCACATTTTGTCCATCCACTCATCCATTGATGGACATTTTTTCGCTACTGCAACTAATACTGCTCTGAACATGGGTGTACAAATATCTTAGAGACCCTCCTTTCACTTTTGGATATGTACCAGTGGCACTGGAATTTGAACACAGATCTCTGACTCTGACATTCATTCTATTTCCAGGATGCCCCACAGCCTGGGTGAAGCTATGGCTTCCCATGCTGCAGCTAACCAAATACGTGAAATGTTTTTCTCACATTCCATTCTACACAGGTCAGATGGAGCTAGTTTTGTTCTATGCGATTAAAAGGTAACATGAGGGACACCTGGGTGGCTCAGTTGGTTAAG